>VDFB02251220.1:0-36379 GCA_007258455.2 Sequoia sempervirens
AGGTATACTTATGCATTAGGCCGGAATGCATTTAACCGGCAGCATGAACCAATCACATTTCGCCATTTAACATATTGCTTTTTTTTTGTATAGTTTGAATTTGGAGAGCTATTTTATATATTGGAAAATTAGCATTTATCTATTTTTCTATTCGTCCAAGTAGCTTTATAAATCATTTTCGTTTTAAAATTGGGAAAATGCGATCGCATAAATTGATTAAATAAATTTAAGCAAAGGCATAGTTTAAAAGGTGGCGGCTAGAGGTACGTAATCCATGAATGCAGATTAAATGCATTTATGATTAATTAAAATTAAGCAAAGGCATAGATTATCAAACTGGCGGGTAGACGTACGTGATGCATGAAAAAAAATTAAATGCAATGAATGGCATTTGGCTCGAGGTGAAGGCGGTGGAGTCGCTTGGAGGCCACGCGTGGCCCGGGTACTTTGGTCATTTAATATAGAGTTGAGTTACTTGGTATGCATTTCCATTACTTTGCGTGTGTTGTTTTTGTCTTCTGTAAGCGGTGTTTTGAGGGAGAGTTTTAGCGACCGAGCAGGATATGTTATAGTTGCAGAATCCAGACCCAAAAATGAGTTATTTGAAGTGATAATTTGGTAATTTTCAGAGTTTCGATACATTAAAACGGTAGACAGTGAGACAAATTGCTTGAGGTCAGAAGAGGTAATTTTTTTTTTTTTAGTCTATTTGATACAAGAAGTGCAAGTAGGGTTTCATAGTGCTTGAAGGCATTCGTATACTTTGATTATAAATTCGTATTTTAAACTACTGTTAGTATTGTTCATTCAAATTTCTTGTTGAAATGCGAAGGTTTCATGTGCGTTTGATAGGAATTATGTAAAAAATCCTCTTGTTCATTTTACTTCATGCATGAGTCGATAGTGAGTTGCTTTGAGCTTTTCCGTATATTAAACTATTTTTAGTGTTATCTATTTGAATTTTTTTGTTGAAATGCGAAGGTTTCATGTGCGTTTGATAGGTATTATGTAGAAATCCTCTTGGTCATTTTGCTTCATGCATGTGAGCCCTGTAGAGTTTGTATCTCTTTTATTGCTACAAGGTGGTCCCATAAAGAGGGCTTTGGAACCAAAATTATGTCAACGTGTGCGATAATGAGAGCTTTTGAACAATGAGTCATAGTGTGTTGCTTTGAGCTTTGTCGTTGCCATGAAAGCATAAAGGATAGAGGGATTCTGTTAAAAGTCATGGTTGTTGTCCTCGTGGGCATAAATGCAAACAATGGGAGCATAAAGAATACAGTAGAAACCTTTTACTTGTTGGCAAGCATAGATTTCTATCGGATGTCGTTGTTACTATTTTTATATGTTGGGGTTATAAAAAACTATGTCAAAAATGTTGAGGAGTCCAAATTACAATGTTCCCATAGAGCAGTTAAGTAATATTGTTTTTTGCTTTTTATTCTGTTGGATACAAGAAATGCAAGTAGGGTTTCATAGTGCTTTAAGGCAATTGTATATTTTGACTATAAATTCGTATTTTAAACTACTTTTAGTATTGTTTATTCGAATTTCTTGTTGAAATGCGAAGGTTTCATCTTTGTTTGATAGGTATTATGTAGAAATCCTCATGTTCATTTTCCTTCATGCATGTAGTCTTGTATAGTTTGTGTCTTTTTGATTGCTGCAAAGTGGTCCCATAAAGAGGGCTTTGGAACCAAAATTATGTCAACGTGTGCGATAATGAGAGCTTTTCAACAATGAGTCAAGAGTGTGTTGCTTTGAGCTTTTCCGTTGTCATGAAAGCATAAAGGATAGAGGGATTCTGTTAAAGGTCGTGGTTGTTGTCCTTGTAGTCATGAATGCAAACAATGGGAGCATAGAGAATGTAGTAGAAACCTTTTCCTTCCCGGCAAGCATAAAAAAATTGTCAGATGTTGTTTTTACTATTTGTGTATCTTGGGGTTATAAAAAACTATGCCAAAAATGTTGTAGAATCCAAATTACAATGTTCCCATAGAGCAGTTAAGTAATATTTGCTTGATAGAACAGTTTTAGGCTTCATGGAAAAGAGCAGTCAAATTCATTGCTGGAAGATTTGTGATCCAATAACCTGTCACAATTAGCTTGTGTAGTTAATCTTGTTTGCATTAGTACTTGTGTCTCTTGAACCTGGAAAAATGCTTGATAGTGTTTAAAATGGTTTTTGCTATTAGTATCCATCGCAGTAGGAGTACTATAAATTGCTATTCTTTTAGAAAAAATAAATACATGGTTTTTGTTTTCTAATGAAATCTTTTTACATGGTGCAATGCTTTTCGTTGGAAGAAAAGAGGTCGTCTAGTGGTCCGGCTGTGGCAAATTCTTCAAGCGACTAGTACAAGGTGAGTTTCTAGAATGAACCTTCTCTTTTGTTTATAATTGCATATAGTAAACAGAGAAAAAGGTTAATTCAAGATTCTCACTATATTGATTGTACTTGTAATGATATCGTTGCTTTTTGTTACAAGGAAAATCTTTGCAAATGGGTACTGTGAGTGGCATATGCGATATGGTTCATAAAAAATAAGCATTTGAGGTTCAAAAGTAGATCTTTGTTTCAAAAAATTTACCTTTTCAAATTTTAAGAGTTTGATTCTAAATCCATATGCAAGCTTTGATTAAAACTACTGGCTAAAGGTGCATAATTCATTAATTCAAAATCAATTCATTTAATGGCATCTGACTAGAGGCAAGACTGTTTGGATTGCTAATTATTCTTTGAATATATAACAATAAAAAGAGATAAAAAAGGTATGATTATCCTTGGCCACATTTCACATTTTGGCCTTCCATTGTGCATCTTAAATAAAAATTGGGTTTTGCATTGTTGCAATGCGTTTGGATACTTTGATTCTAAAATCATAGTTTAGATCATTCTAAGTGTTATCGATTCAAACCTTTCCTTGAAATACCAAGAATTCGTCTGAATCTTGGAGGCAACGTACACTTGTCTATACTTATCCTTGGCCACATTTCATATTTTTATCTTTTAATCAAAGTCAATTAACAAAGTAGCAGTTAGACCTAAAGAAGGTTGAAGGACTATGCTAATAGAAAACCATATTTTCGACAATGGCTAGACAACTTTGTGGGGAATTGCTTTATACAAACTCTAAACAAATGCATTTTCCCTTTTATTTGCTTCCATTGTACATCTTAAATGGAACTTGGGTTCCTTGTTGATACGTGTGTTTGGATACTTTGATTGTAAGTCATAGTTTTAGATCATTTTAAGTGTTATTGATTCCAATGTTTTCTTGAAATACAAGTTCATTTTAGTCTTGTAGGCAATGTCACGGTGTCACGATAGAGAGCTTTAAGACTATTGAGATATGATACAAGGCGCGGATTCTTGAAGCAGCTGCTGACGTCCATGACAGATCACTTTCTATGCATCCATGCATACAGGTTATTGATTCAAATGTTTGCTTTAAATACAAAGGATTCATCTGAGTCTTGTAGGCAATGTATAACTGTCCTATAGAGAGAGCTTTGGAACTAATGAGCTGCTATTAAGGATAGAGGAATACTATTAAATATTGTGGTTATTGTCCTCATAGGCACAGATGCAAAATATGGAAACATATAGAAAGAAACTTAACTCTTCAATAATCCCATGAAACATAGTCTTTCTATGCATCCATGCATACAGGTTTGCATGTATATATGTGTGCATGTAATTATGTATATATGAATGCATGTATCTATGTTACCATGTATGTATGTGTGTATATAACAGATTACTGTTGCATTTGCTTAAAATGCTTTTTGTGGATGGTGCCAGCTAGCCATCTAGTCATATTGTGATTAAATAGATAAGAATAAGTGCTAAATAATTGAAGTAAAATGACCCCATTCAGTTAGCAGATCATTTTTTCTCAGCCCTTTACATGTTAACTAAGAGTTTTGAAGCTTTTGTTGTTCATTGGCAGTCTTTGAAGCTTAAATGTCATAGTATATGTAGCATTTTACCAAATAGCTCTATCATTCATGATCATTTAGGCAAGTTCATATTTCCTTATTCATCCTTGTATTTTCCCATATCTAAATAATTAGGCAATTGCTAGTTAGGCTTTAAGCACCTAGAAATTCAAAGAAAGAAATAGTTGCAATTAGCTTTGTGTGCATTTAAACTATTGATCAAAGGAAACTAACAAACTAGCCCTAGAAAACCATGTCTATGTTAATGTGTTGAATACCATGTATTTGTGCATGGGTGTATATGAATACTATGAGTTGTGGTTTCTACCATTCTATAACGCTTAGAATTACTTGTACAACCAAGCAATATGCAAGTAGAATTCATAGTTCATAGCATCCAGATACATTCAAGGACAGATACAAATCAACGTTGTTAGCATCTTGATAAGGAAGATGCTGAGATACATCCAATTAATGTATGTCACAACATCTTAAAAACAATAATTCCTATCAAACGCACATGAAACCTTCGCATTTCAACAAGAAATTCAAATAAACAATACTAAAAGTAGTTTAAAATACGAATTTATAATCAAAGTATACAATTGCCTTGTAGCACTATGAAACCCTACTTGGATTCCTTGTATCGTACAGAATAAAAAGCGAAAAGCAATATTACTTAACTGCTCTATGGCAACATTGTAATTTGGTTTCTACAACATTTCTTGACATAGTTTTTTACAGCCCCAAGATACAAAAACAGTAACGACTACATCTAACAGAATTTTTATGCTTGCTGGGAGGAAAAAGGTTTCTACTGTATTCTTTATGCTCTCATTGTTTGCATTTATGCTTATGAGGGCAACAACCACGACTTTTAACAGAATCCCTTTATCCTTTATGCTTTTATGACAATGGAAAAGCTCAAAGAAACACACTGTTAACTGATTGTTGAAAAGCTCTCATTATCATGCATGTTGACATAATTTTGGTTCCAAAGTCCTCCCTATGGGACCACTTTGCAACAATTAGGAAAATACAAATTCTATAGGGCTCACATGCATGAAGTTAAATGAACAAGAGGATTTCTGCATAATACCTATGAAACACAGATGAAACCTTGGCATTTCAACAAGAAATTTGAATAGATAATACTAAAAGTAGTTTCATATACAGATTTATGCCTACGAGGACAGCAACCATGACTTTTAATAGAACCCCTCTCTCCTTTATGCTTTAATGACAATGGAATAGCTAGAAGCAACACACTATCGACTTACATGCATGAAGTAAAAAAGTAGTTTAAAATATGGGTTTATGCCTATGAGGACAACAACCACAACTTTTAACAGAACCCCTCTACCCTTTATGCTTTGATGCCAATGGAAAAGCTCAAACGCAGATGAAACCTTTGCATTTCAACAAGAAGCTCAAATAAATAATACTAAAAGTAGCTTAAAATATGAATTTATAATGACAGTATAACAATGTCTTAAAGCATTATGAAACCTTTCTTCCATTGTTGTTTGCATGTACCTGGTTTAAACATTTAATTATTGGTTCTTGATAATGGAATGAAATGAACTTGGACAAGTGGAAATAGCATTACCCCATGGAATTGGAACATCAGTGTTTGCATGCCTTTACCATGATAGCAGATTTGCGTGCATGAGACTTATGTGAATCTCAAATGTCATAGTGTATGGGTACATGTGTCAAGTAGCTTGTTCCCAGGTCTTGACTCTACAGCAACATCTCTTGTGACTACACAGATCTGCAAAATAACAAAAAATGAAACGCTCAAAGTAATCATAATTCATCTCTAGTCACTAAAATCTATATTGCATGATAAACAAGCAAGAACCTTTGAGTAGATGAAGGTCATGAACATTGAACCAATAGTAGGACAGTCACCACAACATTTAAGTAAACCTATGGTGTAGACTCCCTTTTCCATTATCAATTTTATTCCCAATTTCATCCATGAAGAACTTTGTCAACCTCTAGAACCTGCTATTAGCCATTGCTTTGATCCATGATCTCCATTTCTTTCATCAATGAACTGCATATCTTTGATCCATGAAGAACTTCTTTAGCCTGTGCATCGATGTATTCTATATCTTTGAGGATATTCTTCATGGATGACATTGGGAATACAATTGATAATGGAAAAGAGAGTGTTGAGCATAGGTTTCCTTCAATATTGTGGTGACTGTGATACTATTAGTTCAACGTTCATGACCTTTATCTACTAAAAAGTTCTTGCTCATTCATACCTTGGTAATTAAACTTGTGATATTGCATTGCATATGTCTCATGTTCTTCACCTTGAAATGTCCATACTAATAAAATAGTAGTCAAGAAGTAAGCAAAAATAGATAATGGAAACTCAGATTCAATGTTTTAGTTTCCATTTCTCATTTAACAAGTCTTTCAACATCCTAATCAGATTTACTCTTTACATTTTATTCCTTTACTTTTCTGATCTCATTTGAATGGCAGGGGGGACCATACGTGAAGCCACTAAATAACCCTTCCATGATTTGATGGAGCTGGTGTGAGGTGATTTCATGAAAACTCAAGTGTCATAGTATATTTGGCGTGGCAGCTAATAAGTCCATCTTACATTGTGTTGATGACAATTTAATTTGTCTCATCTGTCTCCGAACCATTAGCCAAAGTCAATTAACAAACAAGTCAATCTTGCTCTTGATTCAACAATGAGACCATCTAACAATCACTTGTTTTCTATCACTATGATTAATGATAGAATTGGCTTAATTTTGATACTGAATGTGGTGTATTAGCTAGTTGGCTTAACATGATAGATTTTGAACAAGTTAATTTAGTGAGCAATCAATCTAGTTTGCTGATGAATTAATTGTGCTCCACGGTTGATCATGGCCAATTATTGGAAAAGCTATAAATGCCATGGATGAAATTATATGCATAAAATTCTAGTTTATGGTTTGCTTGAAATGCAATGAAAAAACTACTATGAAGGCATAAGACAGGGTTGTGTAACATATTGCCATTCCTTTATCTAATTTCTTTGGACACAAATGCTTTACACATTTGAGTGCAATAGTAATGTGCCTATGAAAATGGGAAAATAGAGACCATAATTCAGTGCTTTTTAGCGTGCGTATATATGTATCCTGATACATATAAGCTCAACCTGGAATTTATGAAAATAGTTGCTATGTACAGTGAAAGAGCTTATTAGTGTTACTATATGCGATTGCCACACAACAAAGTAAATTGGTGCACGACTATAGTGGCACATCCAAAAAAAACATGGATGCATGTATACGCAGTTGCATACAGGGATACATAGAAACTTAGATTAAAAGTTAATTATGGTTAATTATAAAACATTTTTGTACACCAAATCAATTAAACCAATCATGGCCATTCATATGCAAAAAAAAAAAGGAACTTCTTCAAAAGGCTTTATAGACAATGAAGCAAATGCAACTGTAGACCGAAATTGCAAAATCTTTGGCAAAATCTTCCTTTCTGTACCTTATGCTACAAATATTCAATAGCCTATAGCTGTTCATATTAATTGTATCTCTTCGTGTATGTTAAAGCCATTTGCTTATTCTATTGCTTTCAGTTTTATTTCATGGAAGCTGAAATGTCATAGTATATGTGGCGCAAGAGCCAATAAGTCCATCTTACATTTTTGCTCATGACAATTTAATTTGTCTCATTTGTCCCTGAACCATTAATCAAAGTCAATTAACGAACAAGTCAATTTTACAGTTAGCTTGTGCAAATTAAGCCAATTCTATCTTTTACTCATTAATGAAATTAACTAATCAGTTTAACAAGATAGCTTTTAGATAAGTTAGGTCAATAATGAATAAAGCTGTTTGACTAATGAGTCAATTGAGTTCAATAGTTAGTTCAAGTATTAAGTGTAACTAGAATCCTTTCTTGACTTACATCCATTGATTTAAATCTGTTTCGAAACCATAATTGCAGTGGTTCTTTAAGCTCGATGCAAAACACCAATATAGTTAAAATGCATTGCAAAAGCCTATAGAGAACCATATTTGCACTATTAGTGTCCATTACATCATCATTGTCATCCATTGCAATTATAATTTTGGCAGTTCTTTGCACAAATGTGTTTTCATGCGTTGTGAAACCCAACTTGCTTTTTTGGGATATAATGAAGCAACATAGAAAAAATAGCCATTTGTTGCCTTGAGTAACTTGTTTCTTGGTGTTCATTCAACGAGCACAAGAGCTTCTGCTCTGTCACTGTAAATGTCCCCTTTCTATTGATAAAAGCTATCAATTTTCTAGCCTATGCCTTTTCTTAATTTTATTTGTATATGTCATTTTCTTCCAGATTCCCATTTAAAAAGGAAACTCCATATTCTACTACCAAACAAAATGCATTAACGTCAAAGAAGTTTGAAATTGAAGATAACAAACCTAACAACACTCACTTGGATAAACTGTTTTTCTATAGTGACAATTTTATTGGGTCCTAGTGTCAAAGCAAGAATACTTATGCATTTGGTTGAAATGCTTTTATTAGTTCTTGCTAGTAGGCAGAAATACTTATGCATTCGTCTGGAATGAATTTAACCAGTAGCATGAACCAATCACATTTTTCCATTTAACATATTGCTTTTTTTTTGTATAGTTTGAATTTGGAGAGTTATTTTATATATTGGAAAATTAGCATTTATCTATTTTTCTATTCGTTCAAGTAGCTTTATAAATCATTTTCATTTTAAAAATTCGGGAAAAAGCGATCGCATAAATTGATTAAATAAATTTAAGCAAAGGCATAGTTTAAAAGGTGGCGGCTAGAGGTACGTAATCCATGAATGCAGATTAAATGCATTAAAATATCAGGAAACAGCGAGCGCATAAATTGATTAATTAAAATTAAGTAAAGGCGTAGATTATCAAACTGGCGGGTAGACATACGTGATGCATGAAAAAAAATTAAATGCATTGAATGGAATTTGGCTTGAGGTGAAGGCGGTGGAGTCGCTTGGAGGCCACACGTGGCCAGGGTACTTTGGTCATTTAATATAGAGTTGAGTTACTTGGTATGCATTTCCATTACTTTGCGTGTGTTGTTTTTTTGTGTTTTGTAAGCCCCTGCTCTGAGGAAGAGTTTGTAGCCACTATGCAGGAGATGTTATGGTTGCAAGCCCCACACCTAGAAATGAGTTACTTGACATGGTAATTTGTTACTCTCCATAGTTCCTTTCTATTCAAGTGCATCGTGGGGCTGTGTTTCATAGTACTTTAGTTCACTATCACAATCACTTTCTGCTTAATGTGTCAGTGCATATATGTATGTGTGCATGTTTCTATGTGCATGTGCATTTACCTATGTGCATATCTATGTAGACCTTTGTAGATGCATATATGCATCCATGCATCTGACTCTAGATATATCTATGCATATATGTGTTTATGCATATATGTATGTATGTATAGATGCATTTATGTGTATACACATGTTATCATATGGATGCATATATAATTGTGTCCATAGATGCATTAATCTGTCTTTACATGGATGTATCTGTACATATATATACATATGTATACATATATGTGTGTGTCAATATGTCTTTTCTACAAAACAGTTTACAGTGACAGGGCAAAGGTTGTCATGATTGCAACAAAGGACACTTGCAAACAAGCTACTCCAGGCAATAAATAGTTTCTTTCATCAGTTTTCTTTTATTCTAATGTCCATAGGTACATTAGGGTTCATAGTGCTCAGCCTATGTTATACTTCAGAAACTAATCCCTTGGGCAAGCAATCGTCTTTTGTCCAATGTACAATGTGACATCTTAACAATAACTTGGCACTTATGAGCTCTCTAAAGACTGCATATCTTCAATTACTGTAAAAATGTTCCATAGTGCAAGTTTTAGAGCCACTATTCTGTTAGCATGTCCCATAATAGGACCTTACAAACAATATAAGCACAATGTGTTAAAAGCACTTTACAAACTGTCAGGCTAATGCAATTTACATATATAAGCTTAAACTCCATACTTTCTTTCATTTATTTTCTTTTTCCTTTTGTCATTTCATATCTAATTAATTACATAACTATTGCATAGTATTTATATACATAATAATTAAAAAAAAAGAAATAATTATAACTATCCTTGTGCACATTTGACCAATCAAACAAAGTCAATTAAAAGATCTAATTCCACTTACTCACTGATAGTATTGGCATACAATTTCCTTGAAAAGTCTTCAAAAAGAGGATTACTCAAACACCAATAAGGATTCTGATTTGTAACATTTCTATCCAAATCATCTTCATTGAATAAGATGTTGTGGCATACATTAATTGGATGTATCTCATCATCTTTCTTATCAGGATGCCAACAACCTTGGTTTGTATTTCTCCTTGGGTGTATCTAAATGCCATGCGTTATGAATTCTACTTGCATGTGGCTTAATTGCACAAGTAATAGTAAATGCTACATAATGGTACAAAATAAACTTATGCACATGGAAATGAAATGACCCCATTTAGTTAGAAAATCAATATTTACGAATGTTCTATATTATAGGGTGCACAAATAGCAACAAGTATTTCAAAATTAATAAAAAATGCAATTTGTATTTTAAGAAACAAAAGTTCTCATTTGGATTGTTTCTCGTTTCAATGAATCCACATAAGAATTCTGTTTTCTTTTTATGAATAACATAGTATATGTCACTCACTGTACTCATTTGCCTAATTTGTCCTTGTGACAGGGTTCAATGCTTTCAACTGTATTTAAACAATCACGCACAAACTACACTAGGAAAAATTTAGTGTCCCTATCACACTTTGTACATTTGTACAAGTATGCTTGATCATTCAATAGCGGACTACAAGGTCATTTTCCAATTTGCCTTTTGCTTTTCTAGAAATGCAATTGAAGTTCTTCAATATAGTAACTACACAAAGTTCTTTTCCATGTATTCATTTTGCTATCTTGTATTCCTCATTTCTTTGAACATAAATGATTTAGAGGGTTGTTTCCATATATACAAACAGGAAAATGCATTATCCACAATTGCAATAGTAATTGCCTTCGAGCAATAGAACAGGTTTTCCTTATGTGTTAGTATGTTATACTTCCTCTATACAATATCTATAGAATAAAATGAACTACTAGCATATAAATTTTAAACCCTGTTTACAGTTCCAAATAGCGTTTAGAGCCATAGGCCTTTGTTTTATGTGAACTGGTTTTTTCCTATATGCATTTAAGGCTTTTTTTTTCATAGATCTGTTTATAGCTGTAGCAAGTTGCTATACAGTTTGCAAGTTAACGTATGTATAATGTTCCTGTTTTACAAATAAAAGCCTACAAAGTTAATTCCAAAAGCTAATATGGCAGATGAGTACAATGAATGATGTACTACGTCCCTCACAGACATGATGCAATATTTTCCATGGTCGCCTTAATACCAAAATAGCTTTATGCGTTTTACTCCCATTGCCAATTTCACTTTGTGCTTTAAACACTACAAATGAAAATTGAGGAAGAAGCTGACCCCCAGCCTCAAGTAACTTTCGTTTTACAGTTCTGGATACTAACTATAACAAATTCTGCTTAATATTTTATAGCTCCTCACGAACAAGACTTCTAGGATAGAAAAACAATATGCACAAAGTAATAGTGATGTAGCCAGCGGCTTAAGTCTATAGCTAATGGACAAAGTGGCCTGATTTATACAACATCACCAGCCATTCAACATCTTTCCATTGACACATGCTATTTAGTCATTCACTTTGCATATATCTTTGTGTGGGTACTGTACCTACAGTTTCAATCTCTTTTTTTAATTATTTAATCAATCTATGCCTTCACTTTTGCTCAATGGACCTATGCCTTTGCATTTCCCTCAAAATTTTTAAACACACATGATTTTAAAAGCTATTCCCACAAATAAGAAAAGCCATAGATCTTCTTTGATCAAACAATGCTTTTGCATTTCCCTGATTTTCTATAAACAGAAAAGATTTGTCAAACTATTCTCTACATGCCACTTGATTCATGTTTATCTGAATAGCTTTAAAAATCATTTGTTCTTTGAAAAAAATCAGTCGCTTAGAAGTACATAGCAACAAAGGAATCCAATAACACAAAACATTTAAATACCATAGACTGAGATTGACAATGTGAGCAAAAAAAGATTCTTGTCGACCAATTGTTTCATGTAAACAAAGCTACCTAAAAATATTGTTTTGTGTTTGTGGCACTAAAAGTATACATCATGCATTGTACTCATTTATCCACTTTGGCAATGTAACAGGAATAAGTACATACAATCCTGCTGGGGGACAATGGATAACAAGGTCAGGTTGAAGAATTAATACTATTTTCCCCTTGTGCTTCTATTAAATTGTTTGTTGTGTGGTATGTTACGTAAGCTTCTGCTACTACTCAAGATCCATTTTCCAACATATATAGAGATTATTAACTTACAAGATCCTCAACAACATGATTCATAATATCAAGTGCTATTGAGTAAAAGCACATAGGCGACGATGTTAACAATTATAGATTTTGTAATCTAGATACTAGCCTTTGATGCTATTCATATCCAACATTTGCTATTCCCAAATACATTAGGTTACACAAAAAATAAAGAAAATGATAGACGTTGACACCTATGAATTAACAAAGCATCCCCAAATATCAAACATTGACTATGTGCTTAAGAGCGAGGGACTTTGCAGATTGAGTTCTTTTGCATACAATGTTGGTGATTGTTTGTTTGACTCATTACAGCTATTGCTTAAAAATCATTACACTTCAATTCAATTACGAAATGGAGCTATAGATTACTTCTTGAATTGCCTTCAAAACAAGGACAAAGAAGCAATAAAATCATACAACTATGAACTAGACCCTGATACTCTATATACATTGCACAAAGTGCGATCCTGGCCGCCGCCGCGATCACGATTATACGCACAACCTTACCGAGGCGGTGTGCAGAAGTGGTTAATGGGGAATTGACCTTTTGCATTCCTTTGGATATCCAAATGGTTGAATATGCAAATCCCTTTGGTCGAAAACTGTGACAAGAAGGTGCCTGAGTTCAGTAGTACTCAGAATCAGTCTCTATACTATTTCATGACATGGATTCTTTAAGTGGACACTTTAATGACCATTGTTAAATTGAAACACAAAACAGTTCAAAACAGCCCATGAGTTCACATGAAATAAAAAAATTGTGCCCAAAGTATCCTCAAATATCAAACATTGACAATGTCCTTAGAGCTAAAGGTCTTTGTAGATTACACACATTTGCATACAATGTTGGTGATTGTTTGTTTGATTCGCTTCAAGTTCTACTTAACAACCAGTACACCTCAACTCAATTACGCAAATGGAGCTATAGATTATTTCTTGGCTTGATTTCAAAAAAAGGACAAAGAAGCAATTAAATCATATAACAATGAACTAAATCCTGGTACTCTATATACATTGCACAAAGTACATGATCAAGAAACATACTTCCACAAGATGCGATTGCCCACAAGCTCATGCAAAGACCATGGCGAACGTGGATTGTGGGGTGACTTGTTTTGCATTCACTGGATATCCAAATGGTTAAAAATACAAATAAGCCTCTAGTCATTGACAACATCAAGAAAGTACTTAGATTTCAATGATTCTAGATATACAAAATCAGTCTCTATATTGTTCGATGATACAAACCCTTTGGCTGGACATTTTGAGCCCAAAATCTAACTCGCCTATGCTCAACAAGCTTACACCAACTTAAAAAGTTGATCAGAAATCGTCCACAATACAAAAATACTTACTTGACCAAGCCACATGCTTTTCCTAAAAACAAGGAAAATTTGATACCATTTGTCATAGCAAACAATTTTAAACATAAATCAACAATAAGACTTAATCATCTGAAGAACAGTTAGAAAAGAAAAAACAAATAAAAGTGTACTAGCATTGAAAAAACATTGACACCAATAGAAATTTGTAACGACGTACGGTACCCAAAACACTCGGCAACCACGGTTTTAGTGCTGTTTAACAAGGACATCAGGATTTTCAAGAAAAGCAAAAAAACTATATTGTTAGCGGCTAGTACAGCCAGTTCCTTACCATTCACGAATCTCATATACAGTATATGCTGCTGCATTGAAACGATCCCACTATTCCAAAGTATGCTACGCCACAGAAAATAAGAACTAATAGACCATTGTGCTATGTGCAAAATTTAACTCATCTAGAAGAACGAATTGTCTCACTTAGAATTGCATTTGCACAGATTTGGGAACTAGGGTTCAAAAGGTCTCAAATAGGCCTAACGGGTTCTATTATAAATGTCCCTGTTGACATGAACATTGTACAAAGAGCATTACCACAATCAATTAACAACACACAAACAATTGTTGTTTAGTTGAAAACGCGCTTACAATACAAAAATGCATTTCAAAAAGGCATGGTGCGCCCAAATGTCATCATGCAAGCTTTGACTCAATTAACAAGGACACCATTATACAAAATGCACAAAGTCCACATAAACCAAGATTGGCAAGAAGTTCTCCAATGCACTAAAGAAAATGAAGCCAGTAGTCCACAAAATACAAGTGAAACAGAATCAGACAGTGAAATGGAAAATGAAAATCCATCAAAAACATTGATACATGGATTCACTGAGTCTAGAAGTATCCATAACATGGAAGACAAGATTATTGAAATTGCACCTGCAAAGCACAAGTATCCAATTGGAATATTTAAGGACATTTATGCTAAAGAAATGAATTTCCCAACTTTATTCTTTGGCAAGCCGCGTGATAATGACATTGTAAAAAACTTTACGTATCAAAAAATAGTACGCTGGGAGCTCTTACAGTCACAAAGACAATTTGCATATCATACAACAAACATTTTTTTCAAAGCTATAAAGGTTCTAATACAACAAATACTATCCACAATGACAATAAGAATCTGCAAGGGCCAGTTAAAAGGGTGGAAGCTATTTGCGAAAGACGTTAAAAACAAACCAAACCTAGAAAAAATTCTTAAATCAAATGTGGATCGTTGATTTCAAAGAATAAGAATCTCCGGACTACACAACAACAAGAAAAATGTATTTGCTATGATTCGACCTTCGGACACCAACATTTTCATCACTTTCTCTAATCTTTGAGCTTAAAATTGGGATCGACTAATTCCAAAGATTACAAAAGGCTAAACAATCTACACCAATCAGCACAAAACTGTCAAGAATCTAATGACCCAACACACATTGACAAATTTGAACTAATCAAGAAAGATCCTATCACTTGTGCACGTTACTATAAACATAGAATCAATGCAATTAAAAAATTGATACTTACAGATGACTCTTTCTTTGGAAATGTCATTGATTACTTTTCAATCACTGAGTTCCAAAATCGAGGAAATGAACATGATCATTTCCTCATATGGGTTAAAAATGCACCAATCTACACAGAAAATAACAGCACAGACGTCATAGCTTTTGTTGATAAGTATATTACCTGCGACACCCAAAATTTGGAACCTCCTTTGGCAATGTTACACAAACACCATCATACAAGGAAATGCAAGAGATCAAGAAAACAACTTTGTAGGTACAATTTTCCTTTCCCACCAATGCAAAATTCAACTATACTTTTACCAATAGTCCAAAAGACTGAAGCGATAACTACAAATGCCACTTATATCTTCTCAAAACTCCAAAAAGCAAAGTATGATGAAACATTCACTTTTCAAATGTTCTTAAAAGAATTAAACTTAAGTGACAATGAATACATTAAAGCTTTGAGCTCAACATTAAACAAGCCCACGCTTTTCTTACAAAGAAAACCATCACAAATATGGAACAATAGTTTTTCAAGAAAAATTCCAGACCTTTGGAAGGCTAATACAGATGCACAATTTGTCCTAAATGCATATGTTGTTGCTATGTACTGTAGCTCATATATTGCAAAAGTAGACAAGTCAATGACATATGCATTCAAAAGAATACGTACAGACCACAAGCAAGACAATATTGATGCAATACGCATGGTGAGTAAACTTGGCAATGCCATGCTTAACTTGCAGCAAATGTCATCACAGCAAGCTACACATATTGTTCTGTCATTGCCATTAAATTACAGTTCAAGAAAATGTATATTCATTGATACGCGATCTGACAATGATCGTACATTTATACTCAAATTTGTTAAACAATTGAGCAATGAGCCAGATGAATCACAAAACGTTCTTGCAAAGTCTATTATAGACTACTATTTAAAATGCCCTGAAACAATGGTGGACATATGTCTTGCAGAATTTGTTTCAAGATACAACAAATACGGTGCTAAAATTGAACCAAAGGCCAAACCCAATGTTATACGGTTTATCAATTTCAACAAACACTTTGATTTAGAGAATCATTGTAGAGAGCAATTGGTTCTCTATGTTCCATTTACCATTAATGAAAATACACTAAAACAAAACTTTGATTGTTGGGAACATGCATACATGTACCATGGAGAAACCATTCAAACAAACAGTGCAAAGTTCTTCCACAGCCCAAACTCCGCATGGGGTGACATTGACAAAGCTATAAATGAACTTCAGTCTCTTGAAGATGAAAAGCTCATTGAACTGCCAATGCAAGCAAAGCTTTCCCAGAAAGAACTATATGACATTCAAACAGACCTTCCAAACATAGGTCATTCTAACCCAAATACCACGTACTCCAATGGATTTCAAATTACAAAGCACCCACAGATTATAGATAACAATGAATACTACAAGTTAAGATGAATGTTAAATAAAGAACAACAAGCAATTGTTAAGGATGTTCTCATAAAAAAGATGAAAAATCCACAAAAGCCATTGCACTTGTTTTTGACTGGGGGAGCTGGAACAGGAAAGACTTTTACAGCAAAAGCCATCTACCAAGCTCTCATTCACATGTATAGCAATTATGTTGACAATAATCCAGACAAACCCAAGGGCTTATTAACTGCATATACAGGTAAAGCAGCATATAACATAGGGGGATTCACATTACATTTAGCATTTCACATACCTTTTAATACATCAGAATTCCTACCACTGAACACTGAAGTGCTTGACACTATGTCAAAGCACTATGATCAATTGCGCATACTTCTTATAGATGAGATATCATTAGTTGGCTCAACATTTCTACGGTATATTGATAGAAGACTACGAGACATAATGCAAATGCCTACAACATACTTTGGGAACCTTGATACCATATTTTGTGGTGACCTTTACCAGGCACAACCTGTCCTTGACTCTGTGGTTTTTGATAATAGGCCTACTCCAATTGAATTAATGCCTTATAGTTTCTGGAAAGACCACAGAAAATGCTATTCATTGATGACTACCATGAGACAAAAAGATGAAATATTTATTTCAATTCTTAATAGACTACGAGTAGGCATTCAGACAACTCATGACATAGACTATATCAACAAAATTTTCTTTCGTCCTGTACCATTAGATCCATTGCTTCCACACCTTTTCTACAAGAGAGTAGACGTTCAAGCACATAACAACAAAATGCTATCAATCATTCCTGCCCAAATGGTTGTGCTAGATGCGATAGATGAAGTTAACGAGGACCTTAATGCAATACGAGTGTATAGTCACACGACACTTCCATCACAAATATGCTTAAAACCAAACATTCTTGTTGAGCTTTATGTAGGCAATTACAATGTTCAAGATGGCCTCGTCAATGAATCAGATGGAATTTTTAAAGCATATACATCACAAAACAATATTGATATTGTTTGGATTAAATTTAATGACCCATCAATTGGACATCACCAGCGCACAAAACTAGCACATTGCTATTCTACTATCATTGACAAAGACTGGGTGCCTATACAACGCATTGCTAGGCCAATCCAGAAAATAACAATAAACAAGAAAATTACAACTAGAAAACAATTCCCAGTACAAGTAGCATGTGCGCGAACCATACATCGATCCCAAGGATTAACAATGGAGTCCTTAGCTTTTGATCCCACAGGCATTAGACAGCATGGACTAGCATATACAGCTCTGTCACGAACAAAATCAGTAGAATCATTTTTCCTGTTACAACCTTTAACTACAAAAAACTTCAAAATTAAAGACAAAATACAACTAGAAATGTCTCGTCTTCAAACATGTGCACAATGGCAACTTGATAATCTAGACACATGTTCAAAAAACAAATCACATTTGCTCCTATGTACATTGAACACTCGTAGCTTGAAAGCACATGCAAATGACATCGTCAATGACTATGACATAATGCAATCTGATATCTTATGTCTCCAAGAAACACATATGCATCCCTTTGAGCTAAATACCTTGCTGCAGGATTTTGATAGCTTCTCTGTACATAACATACATGGCATAGCAACTTTCACTAGGAAACATTTGCTCTTGTCAAAAACAGTACAACATGAAACTTCAAATATTGAAGCTATCACATTAACAGTAATGCTATCTAACAATGAACTCAATGTTTGTAATATTTATGCAAGACCTGCAACTGCCATAGATGAAATAATTGCAATGTTGCAAATAATTATTGGGTCCACAAATTCAGAAAACATGTACATTTTAGGCGATTTCAATGTTGACATGTCTTCAGAAAGCAGAGGCAAAAAAATGCTTCATAGTTATATGCAACAGAACAACATACAATTTATGTTGAACCAACAACACAGCATAGGCAATTCAGTCATTGACCACATTTGGTCCAACACAGCTACAAATATATGCTCTACCTATATATCAGAAGCATATTGGACTGATCACAATCCAATTTTCCTAAAATTGCATCTTGCATAATAGACAAATTCAACTTTATAGAACTTATAGCCTTATATCACCTTTATGCATTGCAATTTCTTTTCCAATACTATTTCCATTATTTGTAGGAGATCTATGGATGAAACTAAAAGGAAAGCAAAGCAAATACAAACCACACAAGAAGAATTAGTACAACGGTAAAGTGCCCATAGTATTATTCCTTCATACTCATTTTCCCAAATCACAAATATTCAAATAACATTGTGCCAATGCTTTGCAGGACACCAAAAGATGTATCAAAAAGACAAGCCAAACAAGTGCAAATTACACAAGAAGAATCAACACAGCGGTAAAGTTCTTCGTTCTACAGTGTGCTGCGAGCTGCCCAAGTTGCTAATATAAAATTAGCATTTTACTGACATTGTCCTTGTTCCTTGTAGGACAAGAGTCAAGAAACCTAGAATTGTTTCAATTGAACAACTAAACGCAAGAAGAGCTAGAGACACCTTCCAGGGTGATGTCCTTGTTGTCTACAAAGCAACATTGGATAAGGCCAACAAAACACGGGAAATGCTACGTGCTGATTTGACAGATCACAAAGCAGAAATGACAATCACGTTAAATGTTAGTGGAGACCTTGTCTATCAACATGAGCCTAAAATAGTCCCAGGATTAGCTATTTCAATATCAGATTTCCAAGTTGCACCTAGGACAGATTATGACAGAGGTGACTGTGATTGCATTTTGATTTTAACAGCCATAAGCAGCACTGAAAACATCCCCTGCCTCTGTCAAGAGTACAAATTCATCCCAAGTACAACTATCAGCCAATTGCTAACAACTGTAAATGAGTACCCAGCTGGCACCATAGCTGCACTGGTAGTTGGTGCCAGGAAAATGGGCACTCAATTTGCAATTGACATGAAGGATGGCCACACTGACATAGACAGGGCATATGTATTTTTAGTCTACAAAACTTTTACCTCTTCTATCAGTTTCAAGCTTTAAATGTTCTGCAATCGTCTCTATAACAATTTTCAGAACAAAATCTAATTGTCTCATTGAATTGCAGTTGCTATTACGGTCAACCTATGAGCAACAATACTTTGCACTTGAAGACCAATTGCATACAAATAAAACACCTGCAATGCTTTTCAAAAATGTTGTAAGAAAAACAGATCAAAGGAACATGTTTCACACATGTAAATCAACATTCATCTGTGCCTTGAATGACAAAAGAAGCTTGGAAAAACTCAACAGCCTACTACATTCAACTTTAAAGGTAACAACATTCTTTTTTTAAAAATCTAGTTCATTCAAACTTGTTTTTTTGTCTCCTCTAACAATTTTGAACCATATTCTATAGGTTTCTAGTATTCTAAAATCAACAAATGCATTTTCCAATCCATTCCATGCATGTTGCCCAAAATGAAAATTCAAATTTACTGCTTATGGCACACTCCAAGAAAAAATTGCTCACCGCAAACAATGCAACCAACAAATCAATTATACATTATGTTTACAACTTAAAACCACCATAACAACTTATGACAATCAAACAATTCAGTCTTCAATTGACCAGGCCACCATGCACCGTCTATTGCCCACACTGCAAAGGCTCAGCTATGAAGACTACATTAAGGACAAGTCAGCAGTGATATTCATCCTACGGGACTTCAGTGCTGAAGGACATTTTAGCCTTGACCAGAACAATGCCATTGTTGAAGCCATTTGCATTAACAAATAGACAAGAAACATCACCGAAAGGTAATAAAGTCATTCATATGTAAACTTTTTTTCTTCTCAACCAGTACCTCAAATCACTATTCATACAAACTATGTTTCTAATACATAGGATTTTGTTGGCTTTACAGGAAACTAGGAATAGAGGAGCAGAGATTTACATTGTTCAGAATTTTACTTTTTCTCCTTTCTATGCTCCAAGACATTTCACTGGTTTTCACATGTTACAAACATCTTTCGTTTTATAAAACTTTATTGCTATTATACATTTAGACACTTCTATAGGTTACTATGTTAAAGTATTCTACAATATGGACATGTGAAACTCTAATTTTTTTTTTTGCACCTATGAAGACAATGGTTCTCTATGTACATCTGACATATATGTTCAATAATTATTATCCCTCTATGTATAATGCTATTCAAACTATATAGTTTAAATGTTCGCTTTTGCATTCTGTCATTCCTAGCTTTTGCAAGATTTGCTTTATGATTCTTACGCTTTCAAGAATTTATGGTAACTAGTTAGAATTTATTATGGTTACACACTCTAGACCCATTAACAAGTTACTTGAGACAGTAAATGGTTATTTTCCTTTGACTGTTTTCCATTTCTTGTTGTTATTGCAATGAAGTCTTGCCCCTACTTCTATGTATACAGTACACTCTTGCATACACAAATCCATTTGTTGCTTTTGCTGCATATATGCATTTTCACATGTATATATGCTTCTATGTCCATATGCACATACGCACATCTTCGTGTGTCCATGTATTCATTTAAGCTTCTACGTATTCCTCTATGCAACTGCATATACATGCGTCCATGTATTTATGGACCTGTCACTCTAGCCTTGTACTAATTTATTATGTTATATGGATAATGCATATAGTAACACTAATTAACACTAATTAACTGTTTCACTATACATAGTAACTATTTTCATGAATGCCAGATAAGCTTATGTGTATCAGGATACATATATACTGACACACAAAACTACTGATTTACGATCTCTATTGTCCCATTTTCGTAGACATGTTACTATTGCAATCAAGTGTGTAAAGCATTGATGTTCAAAGAAATTAGATACAGGAATGGCAATATGTTACTCAACCTTCTCTTATGCCTTTATAGCAGTTTTTTCATTGCATTTCAAGAAAACCAGAAACTAGAATTTTATTCATATTATTTCCATCTATGGCATTTATAGCTTTTCCAATAATTATTACAAGCATAGAGTTCAGTGTTGAATAGTTCTATTGTTCGTGTGATGCCTACAACATTGTACCCTGGCCAAAGTACCTTGGACACGCGTGGCCTCCAAGTGATTTCACTGCCTTCACCTCGAGCCAGATGCCATTCAATGCATTTAATTTTAATTCATGTATCACGTACGTCTACCCACCAGTTTGATAAACTATGCCTTTGCTTAATTTTAATTGATCAATTTATGCGCTCACAGTTCCCTGATATTTTAATGCATTTAATCTGCATTCATGGACTACGCACCTCTAGCCACTACCTTTTGAAACTATTCCTTTGCTTAAATTTATTTAATCAATTTCTTTGACCACATTTCTTTGACAAGTTTGTTTGAACAATTCGCTTCCCCTCTATGCGTTTCCATATTTTGCATATATGCCTATGAGTACATTAACCACAACAGGTCACAAAATTCCTTTATCTTGTATGCTTTCATCATAGCATGAAAGCTCAAAGCAATTGTAGATTCTAGGTTTTCATAACCCAGGCTTATAGAACACAAAAACAACACACACAAAGTAATAAAGATGCATACCAAGTAGCTTAACTCTATATTAAAGGGCCAATGTACCTTGTCCTTGCATGTTCACCAAGCAGCACCAGCGCGTTCACCTCCAGCCAGATGTCATTTAATGCATTTACTTTGCATTCATGCATTGCGCTTACATTTTCCTCATATTTTAATGCATTTAATCTACATTCATGGATTGCGTACCTCTAGCCACCAACTTTTAAACTATGCCTTTGCTTAAATTTTTTTAATCAATTTATGCATTTGCATTTTCCCAAATTTTAAAAACAAAAATGATTTATAAAGCCACTCAGACGAATAGAAAAATAGATAAATGCTAATTTTCCAATATATAGAATAGCTCTCCAAATGCAAACTGTACCAAAAAAAAAAAAACTAATATGTTCAATGGCAAAATGTGATTGGCCAATGCTACCGGTTAAAAGCATTCTGGGAAAATGCATAGGCAAATTTAGAATACGTTCATAGGAGAGAGCTTTTTATTATGAATCCATATGCATACTTTGATTCAAACTAGTGGATGAAGGTACATAATGCACTGATGCAAGCTCAATGGATTCAATGGCATCTGGCTAAAGGGAACGCTGTTTGCATTCCTAGTTACTCTTTGAATATATAACAAGGTTCAAGGAAAAAACTCTCATTACCACACATGTTGACATAATTTTCATTCCAAACCTCTCTTTATGAGACCGCTTTGCAGTAATAAAAAAAAAACAAACTTTACAAGCCTCACATGCAACCATGCATCTTGCTTACAGTTACACTTCTACATGCATCCATGTCTACTGCAATACATCTATCTATGTGCACATGTAGCCATGGATATAAGTATCTATGCAGCTTCATATGCAATCCATGGATATTTCCATACATGTATATTTAAGCATTTATGTATCCTGCTATGCATCTATCTATCTGTCCATGCAACTACGTTTCTATGTATTCTTCTACCTGTAGATGCATCCACGCATATATGTATGTGTTTACTACTTTCCAGATTAAAAAAAAACAACTTTGGAAACATCAACTTCCAGAATTAAATACCAATATACACTGAGTCATCATATTACTCTAACTAGATTACTGTGAACTACATGTTACCTATGCAATCTAAATTCTAGAGATACATACCATCCTTATGCACCTATGCACAAATACATACTGTCTAACATATATACATAATTACATGTACACATATACACATGCAAGCCTGTATACATGGATGCATACAAATACTATGTTTCATGGAATTATTAAAGAGTTCAATTGCTTTTTATATGGTTCCACACTTTGCATTTGTGCCTATGAGGACAATAATTACAGTATCCAGAACCAGAAACCAGTTACTTGAGGCAATAAATACTTTCTTTCCTCAGTTTTCTTTTACTTTAGAGGTTTAAAGCACACAGTCAGATTAGCAATGTGAGCAAATATACTTTCTTTGCTCAGTTTTCTTTTACTTGCTCATTCCTTCCAAAGCTCTCTTTATAGCACAGTTGTGCATTGCCTCCAAGACTCACATGAATCCTTGGTATTTCAAGAAAAGATTCAATTGGATAATACTAAAAATGATCTAAACTATGATTTTATAATCAACGTATCCAAATGCACTACAACAATTCGAAACCCAACTTCATTTAACATGTACAATGACAATAAATAGAACGAAACATGCATTTGCTTCAAAGTTTTTAAAGCAATTTCAAGAGATTGTCTAGCCATCGTCCAAAATATAGTTTTCTATTAGCATAGACCTTCAACCTTCTTTAGGTCTGACTGCTACTTTGTTAATTCATTCTCATTGAAAAGTCAAAATGTGAAATGTTCCCAAGGATAATTATACTTTTTTATCTCTTTTAATTGTTATATATTCAAAGACTAATTAGCAATCGAAACAGCCTCCCCTCTAGTCAGATGCAATTCAATGCATTAATTTTGTATCAATGAACTCTGTACTTTTAGCCATTACTTTTAATCGAAGTATGCATATGGATTCAGAATCAAACTCTCAAAATAAATGCATATATAAATGTGTCTTTTTCTTCATTTCATAATGTATCTATGTATCCATAGGTGCAATTATGCATATATCGATTTGTGCATATATCTTGTTATCTCTTTATGCATCTGTCTATATATGTATGCTGTATCTAGGGGTACATGTATACCTTCATTTATGTGTATATGTGCCTATGAATTGCACACACACATCCATGTATATATGCATCTATCAATAACTTGCATGGATACATGTATATATGCATCTATGGACTCATGCACCCATGTATCTATGACAGCTCATTGGTTCCAAAGCTCTCTTTATAGGACAACTGTGCATTGCCTGCAAGACTCAGATGAATCCTTCGTATTTCAAGAAGAGATTCGAATGGATAACACTTAAAATGATCTAAACTATGATTTTATAGTCAAAGTATACAAATATATAAATGTGTCTTTTCTTCTATTTCATTATGTATCTATGTATCCATAGATGCAACCATGCATATAACGATTTATGCATATCTTGCCATCTCTACATGCATCTGTCTATATATGTACAACTGTATCTATGGGTGCATGTATACATTGATTTATGCATATATGCACCTATGAATTGCATACACACATCCACCTATAGATGTGTCTATTGATATTTTGCATAGATATATGTATATTTAGCTATTTCTATTTATCTGAATAGCTTTATAAATTATTGTTGTTATTGAAAATCAGTGAAATGCGATTGCATAGATACATGTATATGAATACATCCTTCCATGTAACATACGCATTTGTACCTGTATCCAAATATGCATACATCCATGTATACATGTGTTCATATGTCCATCTCTCCATGTAGTTCTGTTTTCAGTGTATACATGTTTCTGTTGATGCATCCATGCATATACCTCTGGTTAGCTTTACGTATTTATCTCTCCATGTATTTAATGTTCTCCACTCCATCAGCATTCACATGTTCTCTATTTTTATGTTCTCCAAAATTTATATTTTTCATAGTGTATGCATTAGAACTTCCACTTTGTCTTCTGTTTTGACTTTTCTATCCATAAATATCATTATATTTTTATATCCACTCTTCTATTGTTGCATTTCGAGGAAGCTCAAGGATCTCACTACCTTGTTCAGTATGAAGGAGAGTGAGAAATGCAACATGGGTCTCTTTCCTGTGTTTATATTGACGGACTCAGCCCTATGATGATTTTTAAAAGCATAACCAATACCAAACTACACATTCTTCCACCCATTGTTACAAAAAATAATAACTTCATACCCTATTGATTCCATTTATTTCCATTTCCACCCTCACACGTCCTTTCTTCTCAAATCAAATACATTTCAAAATCCAATTATTTGCTGCTGTTGCCTCATACCAATGTGTTGCGTTCCTTTTTTCACTAAACCCAACACTCTCATTGAAATTTTCATTTCTTCCATTTAATTGTAAGCATACAACTTGCAAACGATAAATTCATACCAGTTACATTCACATTCATTCTCATATCCACCATCCCATATCCTTGCCTCCCATGTCAAATACTTTTCATAACTTATTCATACACCTTATTTGCATCTCACCCTTTTCTCAATTCACTCCCTTTATTCCACTCGCATAACTCATTCTTCTTTCTAACATTCACATATCTTTATCTATCTACACCTCAAATATACCTTCATCCATCACAACAAAATTCACACCATACCAAACAAAGAAAAACATGAAGAAAATATCAAGGTTATGCAAATAAACACTGAGGGCTTCAAAAATAACACTCATAACATATAGTTCTATTCAAGAGTTATTTTCATAATGCCTTTTGTAAACATTGGTTATTACAGATCCCTAAAAGCACATATGACAGTTTCTTCAAGCCTATAATGTGTAATCAGATTTAACAAATATTGCTTTTCGCTTTTTAGTCTGTCTGATACAAGAAATCCAAGTAGGGTTTCACAGTGCTTTAAGGCAATTGTATACTTTCATTATAAATTCATATTTTTAACTACTTTTAGTATTGTTTATTCAAGTTTTCTTGTTCAAATGCAAAGGCTTCATCTGCATTTGATAGGAATTATTGTTTATAGAATGTTGTGACATACATTAATTGGATGTATCTCATCATCTTTCTTATCAGGATGCTAACAACCTTTTTTTGTATATGTTCTTCAATGTCTCTGGATACTATGAACTATGAAATCTATTTGCATATCGCTTTGTTGTACGAGCCATAGTAAGCGCTATACAATCATAGCAATCACAACTCATAGTATTCATATACACCCATGCACAAATACATGGTATTCAACACATTAACACGTACATGGTCTTCTAGGCCTTCTTTATTACTTTGCTTTGATTACTAGTTCAAATGCACACAAAGCTAATTGCAATCATTTCTTTCTTTGAATTGCTAGGTGCTTAAAGGCTAATTAGCAATTGCCTGTTTATTTAGATTGACTTGTTTGTTTATAACATTACTTTTTGATAGCAACTTTTATATTTATAATAGTTCAATTAATGATTTGAATTAGGATTCATCGTGGATATATTATGTTTCACCGTGCTGTACACTTGAAATTTCAAACTGTAAATTGATTGTTCTAGATTTGTCATTATCTTATCAACTTGCACATCACACACTTTTTGCTGAATGAATAAATGAGTCATTTGCTATCACCAAATGAATCATACTAGTGCATATCAAAGGTACCTACACTACACAGTTCAATGGACACTACACGAAATGTAGAACAACATTGACAGCCTAGGAATTATATTCTTATCATGGAACCAAATGAAGTATACATTATTTACATCATTGATTTTTTTACTATGTAAAATTGGAGAGGTTTGGTTTTGGAAAAAGAATTTTTGTGTTAAATTTTGTTTCATTATACTCTTCAAGTTGATAGTATATGCAACATGGTTTAACACTAAAAATGCTTTCACTGAAATAAAAGTTGTCCAATGCAAGTATCTATATCATAAACATGATGTTACATATTTGAATATATATATCATAAACAGTCTCCCCTTTGGCCAAATGCCATTCAATGCATTAATTTTGTCTAAATGAACTATGTACCTTCAGCCACTAGTTTTAATCAAACTATGCATATATATATATGTGTCTTTTTTTTCCATTTCACTATGTTTCTATGTATCCATAGATGCAGCCATGCATAGATCGATTCATGCATATGTTGCCATATCTCTAGATGCATGCATATATGGACCTATGAATTGCATACTCATATACATCTATATATGTATCTATCAATATCTCATATGGATAGATGTATATATGCATGTATGCACTCATCCATCCATGTATCTATCTTTGTCTTTATCCAAATGGCCCTTAATGGCCAGAGTATCCTAGACACCCATGGCTATCAAGCAATTCCAGTGCCTTCCCCACTAGTTACATGGCATTTAATGCACTTGTTTCAATTATTTTGACCCCTCCATGTGTTTTCTTTTTCCTGATATTTCAATGCATTTAATTTGCAATCATGGATTATGTATCTCTACTCGCTACTCTTCTAGACTCTGCATTTGCATAAATTTATTTAATCAAACTATGCGATCGCACTTCACTGATTTTCAATAACAACAATAGTTTATAAAGCTATTATGATAAATAGAAATAGCTAAATGCTAATTTCCTAATGTTGATTTATCAAAATAGCACTAGTTTTCCAATATAACAAAATTAAAAGTTATATGTTGACATACATTCATGCATATTGTCCATACGTGCATATATGCATATATGCCTTCATCCATATTTGCATATGCATATGAATACATCCTTCCATGTCAAATATGCATTTGCACCTATATCCAAATATGCATACATCCATGTATACATGTATTTGTTAATGCATCCATGCATACATCTGTGAATTGCTCTTCGTATTTTTGTCTCCATGTATTTAATGGTCTCCACTGCATCAGCATTTACATGTTCTCTATTTTATGGTCTTCCATATTTATTTTTTCATAGTATATGCATAAGAACTTCCACTTTGTCTTATATTATCGCATTTCAAGGAAGCTTAAGGATCTTAGTACCTTGTTCAGTATGAGGGAGAGTGAGAAAT
The DNA here is from genome assembly GCA_007258455.2 of Sequoia sempervirens. Lineage (NCBI taxonomy): Eukaryota > Viridiplantae > Streptophyta > Pinopsida > Cupressales > Cupressaceae > Sequoia > Sequoia sempervirens. The sequence continues at coordinate 28,452 of VDFB02251220.1, forward strand.
GCAACATGGGCCCTTTTTCTATGTTTATATTGACGGACTCAGCCCTATGATGATTTTTTAAAAGCATAACCAATACCAAATTACACATTCTTCCACCCCTTGTTGCAAGAAATAATCACTTCATACCCTATTGATTCCACTCATTTCCATTTCCACCCTTGCACGTCCTTTTTTCTCAAATCAAATACATTTTCAAATCTAGTTATTTGCTTGTCTTCAATCACACCAATGTATTTCATTCCTTTTTTCACAAAATCCGGCTCTCTCATTGAAATTTTCATTTCTTGAATTTAATTGTGAGCATATAACTTCCAAATGATAAATTCATACCATTTACATTCCCATTCATCCTCATATCCACCATCCCATATCCTTGCCTCCCATCTCAAATACTTTTCATAACTTATTCATATACGCTATTTGCATCTCACCCTCCTCTCAATTCACTCCCTTTCTTCCACTTCCATAACTCATTCTTCTTTTTTACACTCACATTTCTTTATCTATCTACACCTCAAATATACCCTCATCCATCACAACAAAATTCACACCATAACAAACAATGAAAAAGATGAAGAAAATATCAAGGTTATGCAAATAAACACTGAGGGCTTTAAAAATAACACTCATAACATACAACTGTATTCAAGAGTTATTTTCATAATGTCTTTTCTAAACCTTGTTTATTAGAGATCCCCAAAAGCACGTATAACGGTTTCTTCAAGCCTATTATGTGTAATAAGATTTAACAAATATTTACATGTTTCCATCTATTCATATGCATCATTAGGCATTCTTTATACAGTTGTTCTAAAAACAATATTGTATATGTTTCAAATGCAAATTGTTCCTAAAATTTATCGCTTATGTACACGTGCATCTAAAAATTGTTCTTTTTGTACCGAATTACATGGACACAACTATACATTCATCCATGCATATATGCTACTTGAGCATCACTATGCTTTCACAGATTTGTATTTTTACTTGATTTTAGTGTTTTCCATTCAAATTCCTCGTTCACATGTCATGTGCCTTTCACTCTTCTTTGCATTGTCTGCACATGGATACATGTATACATGCATCCATGTCTACAAACATGCCTCAAGCATTGCAACAAATGTTTAAGATTTTCCGCATTCAATATTTCAAACAAAATAATAATACACCTTTTGCTTCTTGGTTAAGATCATAAAGGAAATTTGTTACTGCAAATGTAAACATGCATCCATGTAATGTATCCTGGTAACCCATGGCCATTATATTTTCATGCATATTGTCCGTACATGCACATATATGCATATATGCCTTCATCCATATCTGCATATGCTTATGAATACATCTTTCCATGTAACGTATGCATTTGCACCTATATCCACATATGCATACATCCATGTATACATGTGTTCATATTTCCATCTCTCCATGTAATTCTGTTTTCTATGTATACATGTGTCTACTGATGCATCCATGCATATATATCTCAATAGCTCTATGTTTTTTTTTTCTCCATGTATTTAATGTTCTCCACTGCAACAGTAATCTGTTATATACACACATATATACATGGCAACATAGATACATGCATTCATATATACATAATTGCATGCATACATATATTCATGCAAACCTGTATGCATGGATGCATACAAAGACTATGTTTCATGGGATTATTGAAGAGTTCACTTGCTTTCTATATGTTTCCATATTTTCCATGTGTACCTATGACAATAATAACCACAATATTTAACAGTATTCCTCTATTCTTGATAACATCTCATTAGTTCCAAATCTCTCTCTATACGACAGTTGTACATTGCCTACAAGACTCAGATGCATCCTTCGTATTTCAAGGAAATATTTGAATCAATAACACTTAAAATGATCTAAACTATTACTTTACAATCAAACTATCCAAATGCATTGCAACAATGCCAAACTCAAGTTCCCTTTAACGTGTACAATGAAAGTAAATACAAGGGAAAATGCATTTGCTTTAAAGTTTATACAACAATTTCAACAGGTTACACATGCATTTATAGATTCTACTTTCTGTACCAAATTACATGGGCACATCTATACATTTTTCCATGCACAGATGTTCACATGGATCCATATATTTATGCATTCCTTTGATATATGCTTTGCTGGTATATAATTTGTTTTCCCTATTTTCCTTTCACTTCCTACTTTAAATGCTACTTGAGCATCGCTATGCTTTCACAGATTTGTATTTCTACTTTAGTTTACTGTTTTCCATTCAAATTTCTTGTTCACATGTCATGTATGCTTTACACTCTCTGCATTTTTTGCACATGCATACATATATACATGCATACCTCAAGCATTATTACAAATGTCTACGATTGTTTGCATTCAATACTTCAAACAAAATAATAATACATTTTTGCTTCGTTGATAAGGTCATAAAGGAAATTAGTTACTGCAAATGTGGAAATGCACCCATGTCAAAGGTGCTAATGTTCATTGGTGTTTCTCTTTTTACTTTGCATCCTTAAATCTCATTATATTTCTATATCTATTCATCTCTTGTCACATTTCAAGGAAGCTCAAGGATCTTGGAACTTGCCTTAGTCCAAAGGAGAGTGAGAAATGAGACACTAGTATTTCTTTTGTATTTGTATTGAGACATTCAGCCCTATGATGATTTTATAAAGCATAACCAATAACAAAATACACATTCTTCCACCCTTGCATGGAACAAAAGTTCACTTCATACCCTATCGATTCCACTCATTTCCATTTCCACCAGTGCACATCATTTCTTCTCAAATCAAATACATTTCAAAATACAGTTATACACTTGTCTTGCATCACATCAATTTCTTGCATTCCTTTTTTTTCTTCAATCCAACTCACTCATTCAATTTTTTTATATCTTGCATTTAATTTTAAGCGTATAACTTGAAGATGATAAATTCATATAATTTACATGCCATTCATTCTCACATTCAATTTCACATATCATTCCTTCCCATATCTAATACTTTCCATATGGCATTCATATACCTTACTTGCATTACATCATTCTCTCAATTCCTTTTCTTTGTTGCACTTACATCACTCATACTTCTTTACCACCCTTACATATCTTTATCTATCTATAGCTCAAATATACCTTCATCCATTACAACAAAATTCACACCATACCAAAGAAAAAATTGAAAAAAATATCAAGGTTATGCAATTAAACATTGAGGGCTTTCAAAATAACTATGACAACATAGAATTGTATTCAGGACTTCCTTTGAAAACGTTTTATACTATAACATGTTTATTGCAGATAACTAAGAGCACATATCACAGTTTCTTGGAGGCTAAAATGTATAGTCATTTTTCATAAATATTTACATATATCCATGCATTCAAGTGCATAGTTGGATATCCTTAATACACTTGGTCAAAAAACAATAATGTATGATTCTTTTGTTTCGATCATAAATGTTCTTTTCATATCTGTCAAATGCAAATTGTTTCAGACATTTTTCTACCTTTCTGCACATAGGCATATATACATTCTTGTTTACTAATGTATTGCTCGTTTGTTTCAATCTGTAATGTTTTTCTACTTCTTGTACAAGCTATAACTTGTTTCTAACATTTCTAACTTTATGGACGCAGGCATATATAGATTCTTCTTAACATACCAAGTTAAATGGACACATGTACACATTCGTGCATGCATATGTCTTTACATGGATCCATATTTTAATGCTTTTCTTCCATATATGCATTCGTACTAACTAGTTTATTTATCTTGTTTTCTTTCATTTAATACTGCAAATGCAATTTCAGTCTCATCACGCTTTCAGGCTTGCTCTGGTGCCGACGATGGTTTTCACTATTTTCTGCATTCTTGTGCACATCGCTCAATGTCTCAATGCCTCCATGTACACTTTATGCTTCAAGCATTGTTACAAACATTATAAGAATATTTTACTATACATTATTATAATAATTTAATGTTTATATGCAAAGTGCTACAAACATGTTCATTATTTTATTGTACCTGCATTTTATTTTACCTAATAAAATTCTTTATATCTTTTCAAAAAAAAAAAATTTCAAATATATACACAAAAAATATTCATTCGTAATTCATTACCAACATTCAAATCTAATTTATAATAAAATCAATACCTTTCTACAGTTTCATCTAAGAATTTATCATAAAAATTTTTACACTTATTACATTTTCATAAGTTAAACTATTACATTTTATGTTATACTTACACAAATTTAATCTTAGGTAGTAAGCTCCTTTATTATAATTTTGCAAATTACTTATTGTTTATTATATAAACACAAATTTTTACTCATATTACATAAACAATATTAAAATCTTATTTATAATAAAATCAATAGCTTTCTAGTCACTCATCTAACAATTTACTGTAATATAATTACATTGTTCTATACACAAAAATATCTTATCATATTACATACACAGGATTTAGATCTTACTTATAATAAAATCAATAGCTTTATATAATACTAATCTTCACACTACATTTAAAAAAAAACATTCCTTAATCTTACAAAAGTTTATACTCAAATGAGCTACCCCTATCAATCTTCCACCTAACACTACTGTTCCTATTAGCACTTGCATATTCTAATATGATAAACTAAAATAACTCAATTACAAATATCTGTACACCAAAACTTTGTTCCATTTAAAATGACTAATGATTTTTTCAATCAACAGGTTCCCTAAATAAAAAAACATTGCACTCGTGGATACATGTATGCGTATATCTCTTATGCATATATACGTGTTGCCATTTCACATGTCCCTATGGATCACGTTCCCCATGCATCCTACAAAAATTAAATACATTTATATTCCTATTTGCTTGTCTCTAAACTTTTCCTAACTCCTACCTAAATGCCTTTTACCTCAGAACTCGACACTCGCGTCACTTGTTTTCTTCTTCAACTTGTGATTACATATTGCATTTCATAAATTTATTGAATCTAAATATTGGAAATATCCATAGAATTACCAATAGAGCAAGAATTAGTTTCACACTAATTTCAAAAGTTCATTCAAGGTTATGATTAATTATTTCTTAAAGAAATATAAAGTTTATGATCAATTATTTCTTAAAGAAATATAAAGTTTTAACTCAGATACTGGTAAAAAGAAAAATAGTAAAAATATATGTTGAAAATGCTGCTCTTTTCTTATAAACATTTCAGCTAGAAGAATCAACTTTGATTTTCATTTATTGAAGATAATCAAGCTAAGGCCAATGGAGCACAAATACAACTATAAAAGAGACAAGGCTTTTAAGATAATGAGCTAGTTTTTAATTAATGATATTTGTGCAGTTTATCTGTAGTTCTCTAATTTGGTAAGACGAAACCTTAGCTTCTTCAGCTTCTTCTATAACCACACATTCCAAGCAGTATCCTCAAACAAATGTTTTCATTTTATTCTCAAGAAAGCCACTTGAAAAAAAACACCATGGAGACAGGAAAAATAGGGAATACACACCGACATAAACTACTTTAACTTGCAAAAAAAAAATTAACCTAGAGAATTGCACCTGGAGATGAAGGAGTTATGCCATAATTTTCAATTCTTTCAACAACTCTTTCTTCCCCTTTTTTTAACTTGTTTTACCTTTGTTTACCCTCTGTAGTCCCCAAATTTCTTTTTCCGTCTCGCCCTTTTGCTAAATTTTTTACTTTCCTCCCCAATTTTCAAATTAAATCGAGGAGAAGTTTTATCATTTTATGAGAGTGGGATAGGTGTCAAATTCATGAATTCCCATTTAAACACCAGCAATAAAATTTTACCTTGCTTAACCACCTATAGAAATTTAGTCAATTAAGAAATCTACCCCACTAATAATTTGATTGTTGACACGGAAGGAAAATAAATCTCATCTTAATTGATTATTTTAACTATGATTATGTCATGTTTATTTAATTTAAATAGATCTCTTATGGTGAAACTTTTAATTATGCAATCATATATATATATATATATAACTTTACTTTAGATGTAATATTTTATTACATCCCTCTCATCAAATAATTTCAATTTAAACTTAAATTTTATCAAATAATTTAAATTTGAATTTTAAACTTTATTAATATGTGGATATCAATACACTATATTTTAAATTAAAGTAACCATTATTTATAAATACAAATTTGTGTTTCATTTGTATTTCAATATAATTATAACCTTTACATTAATTTAATATTTTAATTATTAAGATTCCCTTAATAATTTGCTAATTTAGTTTACTACTATAATTAAATCAATATTATAAAAATGAGCTATGAAGGTTAATGCAAAGCCTAAACGAAGATGGACAATGACCAAATAGAACAATGATAAATGAGTAATTAAAATGAATGTCATGAACAAAAATGATACCAAACAAGATAGGTATTGATGGATGACATTGTCAAATATTGACGGGGAAACAGACACGGACAGGGGTACTTTCTTGTGAAATACCTAAACCACGTCATTTCCATTGGGTATATTGGGCACGCTCAGACCTGAAGGTGCGGATGGAGTTAGTGCCCGGCACCTGCAGCCCTACATAAAACCAAGTGTCAAAAAAACATATATATCTAATGTCAAACACATTGTGAGAGAGAATCATGGTGTGGTAGGGCACTCACGGATGAGCGATGCAACACCGTCCCCTCACCCAAACCTCAAACATTAGCATATCATCATACATATCATGAGGTGAGTATTAAACAATTTACATAACCACACAATATAGCATAATTAGGTAAAGATGGGAACCATGCATCCTTATATTATCAACATCATATAATACTATCATGATCATCCAACAAAACTCATAAGTCAAAGAAGTGAAACAATCACCACCGTAATCATGAGTATGAGCCCAAACATAACAGTATCCACATAGTATCATAAGAGAACAATATCATGAGAGGCACTACATCCTCCCCCTATAACTAGGCTTACTCCTGGAAGCTAGAAAAAAAAGGAAAAGATTCTCAAATGTGGGAGGAATCCTCCCATGTCGCTAATGATTCATCAATAGGGTTCCATTGGACCTGCACTTGCTCAATCTCTCTACCCCTAAGAACGAGTATCCTATGCTACAACATGGTGACAAGCTCGAGTGCAAACTTCCTGTCCTTGACCTGCAATGCATTCCAATCAAGCACATGAGAAACATCTAGATAATAGGGCCTAGTACAAAAACATGAAACACATCGTGAATGTGTGATAGACTGGGCGACAATGCTAGGCAATAAGCAATGGGTCCAATTCTCTCTAACACCTCAAACAGTCCCACAGAATGAGGTGCAAGCTTATAGCCTTTTCTGTAATGGATTGGACTCTTTCGTGGATGCACTTGCAAGAAAACCTTATCTCCAACCAAAAACTGATGGTCAAACCTATGAGCATCAACATACTTATTTTGCCTAGATCTTGGGCTGCTACTAAGTGCTCTCTAATGCAAGCAACCTGTTGCTCCATATCTTGAAGCATCTCATGTCCAAGTAGAACTCAGTCCTCAAGATGGTCCCAACTCAACAGGGTCCAACAAGGATGGCCATATAATGCCTAAAAGGGATCTATGCCAATTGAGCTATGATAACCATTATTATAAGAAAACTCTACCAGATGCAAATAATCCTCCCAATGAGACTGCTGATACATTACGTACATATGGAGTATGTCCTCAAGAACCTGGTTGGCTCTCTTGGTTTGACCATCTATTTCAGGATGGTAGGCAGAACTGAAGTTCAGCTAGGTTCCTAAGGAATGCTGCAAGGATGTCCACAATGTAGAAGTGAACACTGGATCTCTATAAAAAATGATCCTTCGTGAAATTTTGTGTAGTCAAACAATATCCTCCATGAAAATTTTGGCTATAGAGGAAGTAGTATAGGAG
>VDFB02251222.1:0-23550 GCA_007258455.2 Sequoia sempervirens
GGCTAGGGTGTACAGTATACCATGGGCTATACAGTATAGCATGATCAGTCGCCACATACCAACAATCTCCCACTTGGAGACTGATCAGGCTCCACACCACCACAACAAGTTCACACATTCTAAGCTTAATTTTAAAAAATCAAACAAATAAACCAATGAATGACAAAATTTTTACTTCAATACATTAATTTAAATTTCATACAAATATTTGATGTAGGAGCATATAAGTCCATAGATGATATTGTACTACGCAAAAGTATTTCAAGTTAGCTTTAAGTTTTAGTTCAATTTGGGTGTGTTTGTTGGTTTTTGTTAGTTTCTATAAGTATGATTTTGGAGAAATTTTCAAGAAATCAATCCAAGTAATGTTTCAATCTTGTAGAAGGCACTAATGGATATTTACAATTCAAATTTGGTGGAAAATGGAGTTAAAATGACCAAGTTATGGCCAATTGGAGGTTTAGGCACAATCAAGAACTCACCACTAGAATATTTGGTTCTAAGAACCTCTAGAATCCCTGATAGGTTCTAGCTCCTAGTGAAATCATTGATGGGTCTATTATTTGGGTATTTGGCTAAGTGACAATTCCACCTTATTAAAGAGCATAAAATGCACTTACAATTCCAAATTTGTGAAAATTTGGCCAAAATTGATGAAGTTATAGAGGGTCTAAGGTTAGGGAATAATTGGGAACTAATAGACACTTAGAATAGTTTTGAGAACTCTCAAAACATTTGACGCTTAAAATAGTTTTGAGAATTCTTATAACATCTGACACTTCCCATTCGGTGTAAAATTGTCAATGACATAGAGCATAAGCATGGTTTCCTAAAGAACCCTAACACTCTCACAAAGTTAAAGAGCAAGGGTTTGTTCCAAAGTTCAAAACCAAAAGAAGGAGAAAAGAGATCAAACTTTTAAGGAAGTTTGTGAAATTGATGGTCAAAGCAATGAAGGTTCTAGGTTGGCACAAAGTCCAAACCCTAATATTAAGGGAAAGTGTTCATGTTCATTCTAAAGGTTGAAACGATGTATTTGGACAAGTATTAAAGTTCCTAACATGGGTCAAAACCCCAACATAGACTTAGGTTCTTAAAGGGGGTCAGAGCCCCAACAAGACAAGGAAGAGCAAGTTTCATCCTTAGCATTTTAAAAACTCAACAAATGGAATGGTTCTAGGTAGGTTAAGAACTAGTTGACAAGTAGTTTGTTCCTATCAAGATAGGAACCCCTAATTGCTTTAAAAAGGGTTTTGAAGGGCATGAACCACCCTAATAAAAGGAGTTTTTGAGAAGTTTCTAAAGAGTTAGGAACTTTTGATGAGAGGAATCCCTAATACAATGCAAAGGAAAAAATTAAAGTAAATGGTTCCTAATATGAAAATAACTCTCGACAAAGGAAAAATTCCCCAATAGAGCACTAATATATTAAAATGACTTATTTATGAAGTTCTTGAATTCCTACGAAGGGTAAAAGCTCCAACAATCCGTTTGTGTTGACATGTGGTAGGAGATTAAATACTTGTCTTGGATTAGTTCCTAACTAATAGAAAATGGTTTAACTTCCTTAGATGAAGTATAAAAAGGAAAATCTAACATGCTACAATGTATTTGGGGGAGAAATTCCAAGGAAGGGGTAGTCTTTGGGAAGGTCAATAACATAGAAGGTCTTTTGGTTGAACATGAAGGGTCTTTTAGACTAAGTGAGAGGTGGGAAACAAAGAGGGAAAAATATTGAAAAGATACAACCACCATGAACAAGAAATTTGTCATGTACATAGTTTGAAGAAAAGAATGTCAAGAAAGTGGGATGTTGGAGAAGCGTGATGACATTAAAAGATGGTAAAGAAGCATATTTGTTTATGTTTTGTAATCATTATTATAATTTTGAATGTAAAGCTAATGAATAAAATAAAATAAAAATGTATTATTTTAAGAATTTACTCTTCTGAAGTGTCTTGTTTAGGCTGTTGGTTCCCAAAATTGCACATTGCTAACCCTAAGAGTATGTCAGGCTCTATGATTAGGTTTAGCAATGTTTTGGCTAATGAATGGAATCAACCAATATGGTTGGATTTCCCTGCTCTTCAGGTTCTACTAGACCTAGGTGGGTGTACCATAATTACTTAATGAAGGATATCTCTTATGATTAGATGTTAAGCAGATTGAATGTGTTGTATGGAATTTTTATCTCTTTCTCCCTATCTACTTCAATATGGCATAAAGGTTTGAAATAGATAACTTGAATGCTAAACTAAATGTTGTTTCTAACTACTACTCCTATAATTGAAAACTGGAAAGGTGTTCAGAATGAAGTTTTATGGAATGTAATTGATTAGTGTCTTATCCTATTGGGCAATGGAGTCAAGATGTATATGATGCATGCATCTTATTCCTGGATACAATTCGAATTGTTTGACACTTTCAGAAGTTTGTGACTGGCACAAACGTGCAAGGATGCAATTATCAAGTTCTTCTTCTCGATCCAAATGACCTTTTCCAGATTATTGTGATTTAATTAAAAGAATTTAATCCTTACTAGAAGGAACCAATTAAATGAACCACACAAGAACAACAAATGTGCCTTGATAAATCGAATATATACTTGATAAACCAATTTAAATAATAAGGAAAAATCAACCTTGGAGACAATAGGATAATATTTATCGGTTAAATCAACAAACAATTGAGAGCAAAACTCGGGCACCAAATTATAATTTCTCCTCCATTAATCTCCTTCAAATAGATTTTACAATAATATCATAAGTCTTCTTTTTATCTCCTATATGCTATTTTATCTACTCTACTTCCCTAATAATTTATAATTCGGTCTTGTCTCCCCTTTTATACAAAATGAAGGGAGCATACAAGCTACAAACCGTTACATCATTTCAATAACCCGTTAAATAGGAATTTTCATTACATTGATTAACAAATAAAATATTTAATTTAACTCCCTTTGGCGTGAAGATTAATTTTAATGATAATTATTATCCTTCCTTTTTGCAAGCAATTGCATTTTCACCCAAAAAAAATGCTCTTTGGGTAAAAATAATTTCCCACTTCATAATTTATATATATATTTTTTAACCTCCTCAATGAAATGCTTCACTTCCAATTGTATGCACTTTCACATAATTAAAAGTATTATCTGGATAAAATTATTACCCACTTAGTTAATTCCTTTGGTATAAATATTTCACTTCCCAATGAAAATATTACCTACCTTTGATAAAAATTATGTTCTCCAAAATTTTATTGCACGCATGCCGTGATTTTAACAAGTGACGCAAGCGTCGAGTTCCTGCCGAGAGGTAAAAGTCATGTAGCTATGAGTTAGGAAAAATTTTTAGACAACAAATAGGAATATAAATGTATTTAAAATTTGTAGGATGCATGGGGAACGTGGTCCATAGGGACATGTGAAATGGCAACACGTGTGGACGGATGCAAGGGAATTTTTTTTTTATGGGTATCATGTATACGTGGACTTTTTTATAGATATGCCAATGAGTACTTGTTTTTTTGTGTGTGTATGTATACATTTGTGAGATGGGAGATTCTTTATGATCTTAATTAGGAAGCAATAATGCATTATTAATTTGTATTAATTATTGAATGCAAACAATCGAAAACATTTGTAATGCATGAGACATATACGCATACATGTGTCCACGTGCACACAATGCACAAAAGAGTGAGATGCATAGCTGGCATGTGAAAGAGTCTTAAAGCAGGAGGAGACACAACTCGCATTTATAGTATTAAATGAAAGAGAACAGGAGAAATAAACTATTTATGACTATTTTTTTTTATTTTTATTTTAGAAAACGTTTTGGTTGAAAAATTCATGAGTCATTTTAAATGGAACAAAGTTTTGATGTAGAGATATTTCTAAAGCATCAAATATCATTTGCAACTATGTACAAAAAAACATGTGTGCGGGCAAAAAAGGAAAATGCATTCTTTACATGGCCCATTTTAATATGCATGGTGAAACAAAGTTTACCATATTTCTTTTTTTTGCTTGTATGTCTATTTGTAAATAAAATTATGTTTAGTGTATTGTTATAGAACACATGCTATGTTAATTAATACGATTGAGTTATTTTAGTTTATCATATTACAATATGCAAGTGCTAATAGAAACAGTAGTGTTAGGTGGAAGATTGATAGGGGTAGCTCATTTGAGTATAAAGTTTTGTAAGATTAATGAATGTTTTTTTTGATGTAGTATGAAGATTAGTATTATATAAAGCTATTGATTTTATTATAAATAAGATTTAAATCATGTCTATGCAATATGATAAGATATTTTTGTGTATAGAATAGTGTAATTATATTACAGTAAATTGTTAGATGAATGACTAGAAAGCTATTGATTTTATTATAAATAAGATTTGAATATTGTTTATGTAATATGAATTAAAATTTGTGTTTATATAATTAACAATAAGTAATTTGCAAGAATATAATAAAGAACCTTACTACCTAATATTAAATTTGTGTATATATAACATAAAATGTAATAGTTTAACTTATGAAAATGTAATAAGTGAAATAAATATTACGATAAATTCTTAGATGGAACTGTACAAAGGTATTGATTTTATTATAAATTAGATTTGAATGTTGTTAATGAATTGCGAATGAATTTTTTATTTTAGTGTATATATTCTAAACAAAAAAATAATTTGAAAAGATATAAAGAATTTTATTAGGTAAGATAAAATGTAGGTACAGTAAAATAATCAACATGTTTGTAGCACTTTGCATCTAAACATTAAATTATTATAATAATCTATAGTAAAATATTCTTATAATGCTTGTAACAATGCTTGAAGCATTAAGTATACATGGAGGCATGTAGACATTTAGCGACGTGCATAGAATGCATAGGAGAGTGAAAAGCATTGTTGGCACCTGAGCAAGCTTGAAAGCGTGATGAGACTGAAATTGCATTTGCAGTATTAAATGAAAGAAAACAAGATAAATAAACTAGTTAGTATGAATGCATATATGAAAGGAAAGCATTAAAATATGGATCCATGTAAAGACATATGCATGCACGGATGTGTACATGTGTCCATTTAACTTGGTATGTTAAGAAGACTCTATATATGCCTGCGTCCATAAAGTTAGAAATGTTAGAAACAAGTTGCAACGTAAACAAGAACTAGAAAAACATTACTGACTGAAACAAAGCAGCAATACATTAGTGTTTGTGGAACAAGTTTATAAAATATATCTAATAATGCATTTGGATGCATGGATACATGTAAATATTTGTGAAATCCGAATATACATTATAGCCTTGGAGGAATTGTCATATGTGCTTTTAGGAATCTGTAAGAAATAGGATTTAGAAAAGACGTTTTGAAAAGAACTCTTTGCATTTGACAGATATAAAAAGAACATTAATGATTGAAACAAAAGAATGATACAGTATTGTTTTTTGACCAAGTGTATTAAGAATATCCAACAATGCATTTGAATGCATGGATATATGTAAATATTTATGAAAGCTGATTATACATTTTAAAGCCTCCAAGAAACTATGTTATGTGCTCTTAGTTATCTGCAATAAACAGGATATAGGAAAAAACGTTTTCAAAGGAAGTCCTGATTACAACTCTATGTTGTCATAGCTATTTTCAAAGCCCTCAGTGTTTAATTGCATAACCTTGATATTTTTTTTCAATTTTTCTTTTGGTATGGTGTGAATTTTAATCTAATGGATGAAGGTATATTTTAGGTATATAGATAAAGATATGTAAGGGTGGTAAAGAAGTATGAGTGATGTAAGTGCAACAAAGAGAAGGAATTAAGAGAATCATGTAATGCAAGTAAGGTATATGAATGCCTTATGGAAAGTATTAGATATGGGAAGGAACGATATGTGAAATTGGATGTGAGAATATGGAATGTAAATTATATGAATTTATCATCTTCGAGTTATAAGCTTAAAATTAAATGCAAGATATAAAAATTTGAATGAGTGAGCTGGATTGAGAAAAAAAAGGAATGTAATACATTGGTGTGATGCAAGAGAAGCATATAAATGTATTTTGAAATGTATTTGATTTGAGAAGAAATGATGTGCACGGGTGGAAATGGAAATGAGTGGATTCGATAGGGTATGAAGTGAACTTTTGTTCCAAGAAAGGGTGGAAGAATGTCTATTTTGTTATTGGTTATGCTTTTTAAAATCATCATAGGGCTGAGTGTCTCAATACAAATACAAAAGAAAGACTGGTGTCTCATTTCTCACTCTCCTTTGGACTAAACAAAGTTCCAAGATCCTTGAGATTCCTTGAAATGTGACAAGAGATGAATAGATATAAAAATATAATGATATTTAAGGATGCAAGAGTGAAAAGAGAAACACCAATGAACATTAGTACATTTACATGGGTGCATGTCTACATTTACAGTAACAAATTTCCTTTTTGACCTTATCGAGGAAGCAAAAATGTATTATTATTTTGTTTGAAGTATTGAATGCAAATAATCTTAAACATTTGTAACAATGCTTGAGGTATATGAATGCCTTATGGAAAGTATTAGATATGGGAAGGAATGATATGTGAAATTGGATGTGAGAATGAATGGAATGTAAATTATATGAATTTGTCATCTTCGAGTTATACGCTTAAAATTAAATGCAAGATATAAAAATTTGAATGAGTGAGCTGGATTGAGAAAAAAAAGGAATGCAAGACATTGGTGTGATGCAAGAGAAGCATATAAATGTATTTTGAAATGTATTTGATTTGAGAAGAAATGATGTGCACAGGTGGAAATGGAAATGAGTGGATTCGATAGGGTATGAAGTGAACTTTTGTTCCAAGAAAGGGTGGAAGAATGTCTATTTTGTTATTGGTTATGCTTTTTAAAATCATCATAGGGCTGAGTGTCTCAATACAAATACAAAAGAAAGACTGGTGTCTCATTTCTCACTCTCCTTTGGACTAAACAAAGTTCCAAGATCCTTGAGCTTCCTTGAAATGTGACAAGAGATGAATAGATATAAAAATATAATGATATTTAAGGATGCAAGAGTGAAAAGAGAAACACCAATGAACATTAGTACCTTTACATGGGTGCATGTCTACATTTACAGTAACAAATTTCCTTTTTGACCTTATCGAGGAAGCAAAAAATGTATTATTATTTTGTTTGAAGTATTGAATGCAAATAATCTTAAACATTTGTAACAATGCTTGAGGTATGCATGTATACATGTATCCATGTGCGCACAATGCAAAGAGTGAAAATAATACATGACATGTGACCGAGAAATTTGAATGGAAAACAATAAAATGAAGTAGAAATACAAATATGTGAAAGCATAGTGATGCTCAAGTACCATTTGCAGTAGCAAGTGAAAGGAAAACAGGGAAAACAAATTATATACCAGCAAAGCATATATCGAAGGAATGCATAAATATATAATTTGGTACACAAAGAACACTCTATAAATGCATGTGTGCATATAGCAAGAAATTCCAGGGAGAATTTGCATTTGAAACATATACAATATTGTTTTTTGAACAACTGTATAAAGGATACCTAATGATGCATATGAATGCATGGAAACATGTAAATATTTGTTATATCTGATTACACATGATAGGCTTGAAGAAAGTGTTATACGCGCTTTTAGGGATCTGTAATAAACAAGGTTTAGAAAAGACATTATGAAAATAACTCTTGAATACAACTATATGTTATGAGTGTCATTTTTGAAGCCCTCAGTGTTTATTTGCATAACCTTGATATTTTCTTCATCTTTTTCTTTGTTTGGTATGGTGTGGATTTTGTTGTGATGGATGAAGGTATATTTGAGGTGTAGATAGATAAAGATATGTGAATGTTAAAAAGAAGAATGAGTTATGCGAGTGGAACAAAGGGAGTGAATTGAGGAAAGGGTGAGATGCAAATAAGGTGTATGAATAAGCTATGAAAAGTATTTGACATGGGAGGCAAGGATATGGGATGGTGGATATGAGAATGAATGCGAATGTAAATGGTATGAATTTATCGTTTGCAAGTTATATGCTTACAATTAAATGCAAGAAATGAAAATTTCAATGAGAGAGTTGGATTTAGTGAAAAAAGGAACACAACACATTGGTATGAGGCAACACAAGCAAATAACTAGATTTTGAAATGTATTTGATATGAGAAGAAAGGGCATGTAAGGGTGGAAATGGAAATAGATGGAATCAATAGGGTATGAAGTGATTATTTCTTGCAACAAGGGGTGGAAGAATGTCTAGTTTGGTATTGGTTATGCTTTTAAAAATCATCATAGGGCTAAGTCCGTCAATATAAACACAGAAAAAAGACCCATGTTGCATTTCTCACTCTCCTTCATACTGAACAAGGTACTAAGATCCTTGAGCTTCCTCAAAATGCAATAATAGAAAAGTGGATATAAAAATATAATGATATTTATGGATAGAAGAGTCAAAACAAAAGACAAAGTGGAAGTTCTTATGCATATACTATGGAAAAAATAAATATGGAAGAACATAAAATAGAGAACATGTAAATGCTGATGGAGTGGAGAACATTAAATACATGGAGAGAGAAATACATAGAGCTAATCACAGATATATGCATGGATGCATCAATAGACACATGTATACATGGATGTATGCATATTTAGATATAGGTACAAATATGTATGTTACATGGAAGGATGTATTCATATACATATGCAAATATGGATGAAGGCATATATGCATATATGCATGTATGGACAATATGCATAAATGTATGACAACATATAACTTTTAATTTTGTTATATTGGAAAACTAGCACTATTCTGATAAATCAATATTGGAAAATTAGCATTTAGTTGTTTCTATTTATCTGAATAGCTTTATAAATTATTGTTGTTATTGAAAATCAGTGAAAAGCGATCGCATAGATTGATTAAATAAATTCAAGCAAAGGCATAGTCTATAAAACTGGCGAGTAGAGATACGTAATCCTTGAATGCAAATTAAATGCATTGAAATATCAGGAAAATGCGATCGCATATATGCATAAATCAATGTATACATGCACCCATAGATACAGTCATACATATATAGACAGATGCATGTAGAGATGGCAAGATATGCATAAATCGTTATATGCATGGATGCATCTATGGATACATAGATACATAATGAAATGGAGAAAAAGACACATTTATATATGCATTTACTTTGGGAGTTTGATTGTGAATCCATATGCATGTTTTGATTAAAACTAGTGGCTAAAGGTACATAGTTCATTCAGACAAAATTAATGCATTGAATGGCATCTGACCAAAGGGGAGACTGTTTGTATTGCTAAGCAGTCTTTGAATATATAACAATTAAAAGAGATAAGTAAGTATAAGTATCCTTGGGGACATTCCACATTTTGACCTTTCAATCAAAGTCAATTAACAAAGTAGCAGTGAGACCTATAGAAACTTCAAGGACTATGCTGATAGAAAACCATATTTTGAACAATGGCTAAACAATCTGTTGAAATTGCTCTAGAAACTTTGAAGCAAATGCATTTTTGCTTCTGTTTATTTTCATTGTACATTTTAAATGAAAGTCGGGTTTTGCATTATTACAATGTATTTGTATACTTTGATTATAAAATCATAGTTTAGATCATTTTAAGTGTTATCCATTCGAATCTTTTCTTGAAATACGAAGGATTCATCTGAGTCTTGGAGGCAATGCACAACTGTCCTATAAAGAGAGCTTTGGAACCAATGAGATGTCATATATACATGGGTGCAAGAGTCTATAGATGCATATATACATGTATCCATGCAAGTTATTGATAAATGCATATATACATGGATGTGTGTATGCAATTCATAGGCGCATATATACATAAATCAAGGTATACATGTACCCATAGATACAACCATACATATATAGACAGATGCATAAAGAGATAACAAGATATATGCACAAATCGATATATGCATGATTGCACCTATGGATACATATATACATTATGAAATGAAGAAAAATACACATTTATATATGCATTTATTTTGAGAGTTTGATTCTGAATCCATATGCATACTTCGATTAAAACTAGTGGCTAAAAGTACACAATTCATTGATACAAAATTAATGCATTGAATTGCATCTGACTAAAGGGGAGGCTGTTTGGATTGCTAATTAGTCTTTGAATATATAACAATTAAAAGAGATAAATAAGTATAATTATCCTTGGGAACATTTGACATTTTGACTTTTCAATGAGAATGAATTAACAAAGTAGCAGTCAGACCTAAAGAAGGTTCAAGGACTATGCTGATAGAAAACTATATTTTGGACAATGGCTAGACAATCTGTTGAAATTGCTTTAAAAACTTTGAAGCAAATGCATTTTTCGTTCTGTTTATTTTCATTGTACATGTTAAATGCAAGTTGGGTTTTGGATTGCTGCAATGCATTTGGATACTTTGACTATAAAATCATAGTTTAGATCATTTTTAGTGTTATCCAATTGAATCTTCTCTTGAAATACCAAGGATTCATCTGAGTCTTGGAGGCAATGCACAACTATGCTATAAAGAGAGCTTTGGAAGGAATGAGCAAGTGTGCCACAATTTTTTTTTGCTCACATTGCTAATCTCACTATGTGCTTTAAACCTCTAAAGTAAAAGAAAACTGAGGAAAGAAAGTATTTATTGCCTCAAGCATCTGGTTTCTGGTTCTAGATACTGTAATTATTGTACTCATAGGCACACAGGGAAAGTATGGAACCATATAGAAAGCAAGTGAACTCTTTAATAATCCCATGAAACATAGTCTCTGTATGCATCCATGTATAGAGGTTTGCATGTGTATATGTGTACATGTAATTATGTATATATGTTAGATAGTATGTATTTGTGCATAGGTGCGTAAGGATGGTATGTATCTCTAGAATTTAGATTGCATAGGTAACATGTAGTTCATAGTCATCTAGTTAGAGTAATATGATGACTTTGTGCATATTGGTATTTAATTCTGGAAGTTGATGTTTCCAAAGTTGTTTTTTTTTAATTTGGAAAGTAGTATTTAGCTGTTTTCTTGATTGTGTTTCAAAGTGAATGCATTAAACAAAATGTGGATCTATCATGTAATATAGATCTATGTGACTAGACATGCATTGTGACTACTTTGAGTGTTTGATTTTTTGTTATCCTGCAGATCTGTGTAGTCACAAGAGATGATGTTGCTATAGAGTCAAGACCTAGAATCAAGGTACTTGATACATGTATACCGCATAGATGACGAACTCTGTCATAATCCATAGATGCATAGATGCATGTATCTATGGATGAATGTATTCATGGAAATACATTGACATATATATGGATGAATGCAACAACCATTTGTGCAGAAAGGAACATACATATATCGTCGGATATGTGGTGAAGAAATACATAGAAACATAGTTGCGGATGAATAGATAGATGCATAGTGGATACATAAATGCTTAAATATACATGTTGTAATGTTCCCATTTTGACTACACTCTTCATTTTGGTTAGCCTATTTACCGGAAATCGTGAAGCTGCTTGAGGTGGAAAATTAAGGGTTTCCTCTTCGGATACTACTGGTTGGCATTACGAGTTGATGCGGACACCTATTCATGATTCACTATTTTTAACAAGTCTATCTTTTGGTAGTATCTGTCTAGCAACAGTTCAATCCTTTGCAGTTCAATGTTCAATTTGACTTTCTGTTGTTTTGATGTGAACTTACTATTTATAGCAGTTGGCTATTTTTAGTAAGTCTAATTTTAGCAGTAGCATCATCAGCAATTCAACTCAAGTCATTTTGCTATCCTTCAGTTTCAGTTTGGCTTTGGTTATCTCCATGGATTAAGTTTTATACTTAGTCATTTTTATGTTTCTCAGTTGTACCCCCACGCCTAGGAATGATCACTTCATGTTGTTTTTAAAAGGGGGTCATTAAGGGGTCAATGGTGCATTTAATGAATTATTAAATGCTTTATTGTTGCAAAGTGAAGTTGGATGCCTAAAGAGGTTGATTAATATTTTATTATTTCAAAAAAGTGAAATGCTTAAAGTGGCATTCCTTTTGGAAGTTGAAGTGATTCAACTTCTTGGAATTTGAAGAGTCTCTTGTTGCTTCATTTGCCAATTGAAGCTTATATATTGCTGCTATTTGAAGAGCTGATTATCTTTGGAAATATTGTAAAGTTATGCTGCTAGTTTGAAATCCAGAATCCGGCTAAGGGAAAGCTTAGCAATTTGTCTCCATTCTTCGGACCTGAAACTATGGTTCCCTAGATGGTGGATTGAGAGTGTGCTTCATTCAGAAGTGCACATTGAGCTTCATTGTTGGAGAATTTGAAGTATTTTTCAGTTTTTGAGCTTGCTGGTTCATTCATGGCTGAAGGTGATTTTTATTAACAGCTCTTTGTACGATTTTAATATGCTTCTGGGTATTGAAGATATGGATTCCTAGCACTTGGGCGCCCCTTCCCATAGAAGATCAGAATTTATTTCAAAGTATTTATTTTTTATTCTTGCAAAATCGCCCTTGCTAAGGGCCATACCATGTTGGGAGCATTGAGAATTGTGCAAGTAAATTAATGGTTGCTTTTTGAAGCTGTTTCATCATCATGACATGGGCGCCTATCCTTCAGAGGTTCATTGCAATTGATTTCACTCAATTTGGAGGTAAATTGATAAAGTTATGTGCATTTCATTGATGTACAGTTTGCTGGTCTGATTTTCTGTATTCTCTATTTCTGATCAGACTTGTTAGTTTTTGATATAATGCTGGTTTGAGCTTCATTTCTATATCATTATTGTATTGTAAGAGTTAGAGGAAGTGTTACTCTAACTATTGATTGATTTGGAAGCATATCTTTCTTATTTGCAGCTGTTTAATTCATTGTAAAGCTGATTAGTAGTCCTAACAACTATTTATTTTATTTGCTGCAATTGGTTTAAATTTCATACTCCCACGATTGAGTGGTTGAGTTTAAATAATCATCTTTCTTAATTGTAAGTTTCCCCCCACTAAATAAGTGGTTGTGTGGATTGTATTCCCCCCACGTTAATAAGTGGAAGTGAGGATTTAAATGGCTGGCTTGCCGCCTTTAATAATGTAATAATCTCACCCACTGAATAAGTGGAGTATCCCCACTGCTTGTGGATGCCTGCATCAGCAGATGAATTGTAATTTCAGTTCAGTTTACTCCTAATGATCCTCTGACCATATGCTATCACCTCGCCCACATTGGGATCTTGGTGAACATTCTTGGTTAGAGTTACTTCCATGCTGATTTGTTTTTTTGGAGCTAACGCTAATCGGTGACTTGTTGCTGGTTTGTTTATTGAATTTTGGGAAAAAATTAAGGGGAATATTTCACAT
The DNA here is from genome assembly GCA_007258455.2 of Sequoia sempervirens. NCBI lineage: Eukaryota > Viridiplantae > Streptophyta > Pinopsida > Cupressales > Cupressaceae > Sequoia > Sequoia sempervirens. Next base: position 13,411 of record VDFB02251222.1, read on the forward strand.
GTATGGAAATATCCATGGATTGCATATGAAGTTGCATAGATACATATATCCATGGCTACATGTGCACATAGATACATGTATTTCAGTACACATGGATGCATGTAGAAGTGTATCTGCAAGCAAGATGCATGGTTGCATGTGAGGCTTGTAAAGTTTGTATTTTTTTTATTTCTGCAAAGCGTTCTCATAAAGAGAGGTTTGGAACGAAAATTATGTCAACATGTGTGGTAATGAGAGTTTTTTCCTTGAACCTTGATATATATTCAAAGAGTAACTAGCAATGCAAACAGCGTCTCCTTTAGCCAGATGCCATTCAATGCATTGAGCATGCATCAGTGGATTATGCACCTTCAGCCACTAGTTTGAATCAAAGTATGCATATGGATTCAGAATCAAAAGCTCTTTCCTGTGAACGTATTTTTAATTTGCTTACGCATTTGCCTGGAATGCTTTTAACCGACATCATTGGCCAATCACATTTTCCCATTGAGCATATTACTTTTTTTTTTGTACAGTTTGCATTTGGAGAGCTATTTTATATATTGGAAAATTAGCATCTATCTATTTTTCTATTCGTCCAAGTAGCTTTATAAATCATTTTCATTTTAAAAATTCGGGAAAATGTGAACGCATAAATTGATTAAATAAATTTAAGCAAAGGCATAGTTTAAAAGTTGGTGGCTAGAGGTACGTAATCCATGAATGTAGATTAAATGCATTAAAATATCAGGAAAATGTAAGCGCAATGCATGAATGCAAATTAAATGCATTAAATGACATATGGCTGGAGGTGAACGCACTGGAGTGGCTTGGTGAACATGCATGGATAGGGTACTTTGGTCATTTAATATAGAGTTAAGCCACTTGCTATGCATCTTTATTACTTTGTGTGTTGTTTTTGTGTTCTGTAAGCCTGTGTTGTAAAAACCTAGATTCTGCAATTGCTTTGAGCTTTTTTGCTATGATGAAAGCATATAGGATAAAGGAATTTTGTGACCTGTTATAGTTAATGTGCTGATAGGCACATATGAAAAATATGGAAACATATAGAAGGGAAGTGAATTGTTCAAAAAAACTTGTCAAAGAAATGTGGTCCCATGGAATGCAACAAGTGTTCACAATGGACACTTTGGTTTTTGCGTGTTAAGTTTGTCAGATAATGCAATTTGGCATGAACAATGTTGTAGCCATCACATGAACAATAGAACTATTCAACACTGAACTCTATGCTTGTAATAATTATTGGAAAAGCTGTAAATGCCATAGATGAAATAATATGAATAAAATTCTAGTTTCTGGTATTCTTGAAATGCAATGAAAAAGTTGCTATAACGGCATAAGACAAGGTTGTGTAACATATTGCCATTCCTGTATCTAATTTCTTTGAACACAAATGCTTTACACACTTGATTGCAATAGTAACATGTCTACGAAAATGGGACAATAGAGATCATAAAACAGTAGTTTTTAGTGTGAGTATATATGTATCCTGATACACATAAGCTTATTTGGCATTCATGAAAAACAATTGCTATGTATAGTGAAACAGTTAATTAGTGTTACTATATGTGTTATCCATATAACATTATAAATTGGCACAAGGCTAGAGTGATAGATCCATAAATACATGGACGCATGTATACGCAGTTGCATACAGGGATACGTAGAAGATTAGATGAATACATGGACACATGAATATGTGCATATGTGCATATGGACATAGAAGCATATATACATGTCAATACGCATATATGCAGCGAAAGCAACATACGGATTTGTGTATACAGGAGTGTACTCTATACATTAGGATGCATGATGGAAAAGTGACTATAAAGTACAATGCATAAAAGCAGGGGCGAGACTTGGTTGCAGTAAGAGCATAAAAATGAAAAAAGCCAAAGGAAAATAACCATTTATTGTCTCAAGTAACTTGTTAATGGGTCTAGAGTGTGCAACCATAACAACTTCTAATTGGTGACCATAAATTCTTGAAAGCGTAAGAATCAGAAAGCAAATATTGGAAAAGCTAGGAAGGACAGAATGCAAAAGGGAACATTTAAACTATATAGTTTGAATGACATTATGCATAGAAGGATAATAATTATTGAACATATATGTCAGATGTACATAGAGAACCATTGTCTTCATAGGTGCAAAAAGAAAATTAGAGTTTCAGATGTCCATATTGTAGAAGACTTTAACATAGTAACCTATAGAAGTGTCTAAATGTATAATAGCAATAGAGTATTTTAAAACCAAAGATGTCTTTAACATGTGAGAAATAGTGAAATGTCTTGGAGCATGGAAAGGTGAAAAAGTAAAAGTCTGAACAATATAAATCCATGGTCCTCTATTCCTAGTTTCCTGTAAAGCCAACAAAATGCTATGTATTAGAAACATAGTTTGTATGGATAGTGATTTGAGGTGCTGGTTCACAAGAGAAAAAGTTTACATATGAATGACTTTATTACCTTTTGGTGATGTTTCCTGTCTATTTGTCAATGCAAATGGCTTCAACAATGGCATTGTTTTGGTCAAGGCTAAAATGTCCTTCAGCACTGAAGTCCCGTAGGATGAATATCACTGCTGACTTGTCCTTAATGTAGTCTTCATAAGTGACTTTGCGATGTGAAATAAACTGATTGCATAATTGGCACAGTCAGTGAAGGCCGGGTGTTTGATTGTCATAAGTTGTTATGGTGGTTTTAAGTTGTAAACAGAATGTATAATTGACTTGCTGGTTGCACTGTTTGCAGTGAGCAGTTTTTTCTTGGAGTGTGCCATAAGTAGTAAATTTGAATTTGCATTTTGGGCAACATGCATGAAATGGATTGGAAAATGCATTTGCTGCTTTTAGAGTACCAGAAACCTATAGAATATGGTTCAAAATTGTTAGAGAAGACAAAAATACAAGTTTGGATGAACTAGATTTTTAAAAAAAGAATGTTGTTACCTTGAAAAGTTATTGAATGTGGTAATTTGTTGAGTTTTTCCAAGCTTCTTTTGTCATTCAAGATACTACAGACAGATATTCGATAGAGCATATTAATGAAATGTGTTCTTTTGTTGTTTTCTTCACAACATTCTTGAAAAGCATTAAGTGTTTTGTTGTATGCAGTGGTCTTGATGCTAGTATTGTTATTATATGTTGACCCGTAATATGGCTAAATTCAATGAAGGGATTAGATTTTGTTCAAAATTGTTATGATGAGAACGTTAAAACGGCGAAGAAAAGGTAAAGTTTTGAACTGATGCATTATTGTCTGCTATGTCGGTGTGACCATCTTGATGTCAATTACTAAATTAATTTTTATTTTCGGCACCCTTCTGGGCCCTTAGCCCAATGACCTTGGTACTCATTCGCAGTTATTAACAGGTGGTACGTCAGTTGTATAGGATGGATACTCTTGGCGGGGATGTTTTTAATCTTTGCTGCAGTTAAAATCAAAATAAATCCTGATCACCTTTGTCATAATACGTCTGGGTGCTTTGGAAATACAGAATTGAAATAGTTGATCTGAGACTATTTAAACCATGTTGATATAAAGTTTCACTAACATTACGTAGAATTGTCATTACACGCTTTGTGATGTCCAGATATTGCGTAAATTTCATGTTTTGTTGGCCTTATCCAATGTTTCTTTGTAGACAACAAGGACATCACCCTAGAAGGTGTCTCCAACTCTTCTTGCATTTAGCTATTCGATTGAAACAATTCTAGGTTTCTTGACTCTTGTCCTACAAGGAACAAGGATAATGTCAATAAAATGCTAATTTTATATTAGCAACTTGGGCAAATGACAGTTCATTGTAGAACGAAGTACTTTACCGTTGTGCTGACTCTTCTTGTGAAATTTGCACCTGTTTGGCTTGTCTTTTTGATACATCTTTTGGTGTCCTGCAAATAATTGGAACAATGTTATTTGAATATTTGTGATTTGGGCGAATGAGAATGAAGGAATAATACTATGAGCACTTTACCGTTGTACTGATTTTTCTTGTGTGGTTTGTAATTGCTTTGACTGTCTTTTAGTTTCATCCATAGATCTCCTGAAAATAATGGATTTAGCATTGGAAAAGACATTGCAATGCATAAAGGTGATATAAGGCTATAATCATAAAGTTGAATTTGTCTATTGTGCAACATGCAATTTTAGGAAAATTGGATTGTGATCAGTCCAATATGCTTCTGATATATAGGTAGAGCATATATTTGTAGCCATGTTGGACCAAATGTGATCAATGACTGAGTTGCCTATGTTGTGTTGTTGGTTCAACATAAAGTGTATGTTGTTCTGGTGCATATAACTATGAAGCATTTTTTTGCTTTTGCTTTCTGAAGACATGTCGACATTAAAATCGCCTAAAATGTACAACATGTTTTCTGAATTTGTGGACCCAATAATTATTTGCAAGATTTCAATTACTTCATCTATGGCAGTTGCAGGTCTTGCATAAATATTACAAACATTGAGTTCATTGTTAGATAGCATTATTGTCAATGTGATAGCTTCAATATTTGAAGTTTCATGTTGTGTTGTTTTTGACAAGAGCAAATGTTTCCTGGTTAAAGTTGCTATGCCATGTATGTTATGTATAGAGAAGCTATCAAAATTCTGCAACAAGGTATTTAGCTCAAAGGGATGCATATGTGTTTCTTGGAGACACAAGATATCAAATTGCATTATGCCATAGTCATTGACAATGTCTTATGCATGTGCTTTTAAGCTACAAGTGTTCAATGTACATAGGAGCAAATGTGATTTGTTTTTTGAACATGTGTTTAGATTATCAAGTTGCCATTGTGCACATGTCCGAAGACGAGGCATTTCTAGTTGTATTTTGTCTTTAACTTTGAAGTTTTTTGTGGTTAAGGTTGTAACAGGAATAATGATTCTACTGATTTTGTTCGTGACAGAGCTGTATAGGTTAGTCCATGTTGTCTAATGCCTGTGGGATCAAAAGCCAAGGCCTCCATTGTTAATCTTTGGGATCGATGAATGGTTCGTGCACATGCTACTTGTACTGGGAATTGTTTTCTAGTTGTAATTTTCTTGTTTATTGTTATTTTCTGGATTGGCCTAGCAATGCGTTGTATAGGCACCCAGTCTTTGTCAATGATAGTGGAATAGTAGTGTGCTAGTTTTGTGCACTGGTGATGTCCAATTGATGGGCCATTAAATTTAATCCAAACAATATCAATATTGTTTTGTGATGTATATGCTTTAAAAATTCCATTTGAACCGTTGACGAGGCCATCTTGAACATTGTAATTGCTTGCATAAAGCTCAACAAGAATGTTTGGTTTCAAGCATATTTGTGATGGAAGTGTCGTTGTGTGATTGTACACTCGTATTGCATTAAGGTCCTCGTTAACTTCATCTATCGCATCCAGCACAACCATTTGGGTTGGAATGATTGATAGCATTTTGTTGTTATGTGCTTGAACGTCTATTCTCCTATAGAAAAGGTGCGGAAGCAATGGATCTAATGGTACATGATGAAAGCAAACTTTGTTGATATAGTCTATGTCATGAGTTGTCTGAATGCCTACGCGTAGTCTATTAAGAATTGAAATAAATATTTCATCTTTTTGTCTCATGGTAGTCACCAATGAATAGCATTTTATGTGGTCTTTCCAGAAACTATAAGGCATTAATTCAATTGGAGTAGGCCTATTTTCAAAAACCACAGAGTCAAGGACAGGTTGTGCCTGGTAAAGGTCACCACAAAATATGGTATCAAGGTTCCCAAAGTATGTTGTAGGCATTTGCATTATGTCTCATAGTCTTCTATCAATATACCGTAGAAATGTTGAGCCAACTAATGATATCTCGTCTATAAGAAGTATGCACAATTGATCATAGTGCTTTGACATAGTGTCGAGTACTTCAGTGTTCAGTGGCAGGAATTCTGATGTATTAAAAGGTATGTGAAATGCTGAATGTAATGTGAATCCCCCTATGTTATATGCTTCTTTACCTGTATATGCAGTTAATAAGCCCTTGGGTTTGTCTGGATTATTGTCAATAGAATTGCTATACATGCGAATGAGAGCTTGGTAGATGGCTTTTGCTGTAAAAGTCTTCCCTGTTCCAGCTCCTACAGTCAAAAACAAGTGCAATGGCTTTTGTGGATTTTTCATCTTTTTTATGAGAACATCTTTAACAATTGCTTGTTGTTCCTTATTTAACATTCATCTTAACTTGTAGTATTCATTGTTATCTATAATCTATGGGTGCTTTCCAATTTCAAATCCATTGGAATGCATGGTATTTGGGTTAGAACGACCTATGTTTGGAAGGTCTGTTTGTATGTCATATAGTTCTTTTTGGCGAAGCTTTGCTTGCACTACTAGGTCAATGAGCTTTTCATCTTGAATAGATTGAAGATCATTTATAGCTTTTTCAATGTCACCCCACGCGGAGTTTGTGTTGTGGATGAACTTTGCACTATTTGTTTGAATGGTTTGTCCATGGTACATGTATGCATGTTCCCAAGAGTCAAAGTTTTGTTTGAGTGTATGCTCATTAATGGTAAATGGAACATAGAGAACCAATTGCTCTCTACAATGATTCTCTATATCAAAGTGTTTGTTGAAATTGATAAACTGTATAACATTGGGTTTGGCCTTTGGTTTCAATTGTACTTGTATTTGTTGTTGTATCTGAAACAAGTACATAGAACATATGTCACCATTGTTTCAAAAGGCGTTTTAAATAGTAGTCTATAATAGATTTTAAAGAATGTTTTTGATTTATCTCGGCTCATTGCTCAGTGTTTTATGATTTGAGAATATAAATGTGGGTATTGTCCAGATAGATGTATCAATGAATATACATTTTCTTGAACTGTAATTTAATGGAAATGACAAAACAATATGTGCAGCTTGTTGTGATGACATTTGTTCCAAGTTAAGCATGGCATTTCCAAGTTTACTTACCATTCGTATTGCATCAATATTATCTTGCTTGTGGTCTGTACGTATTCTTTTGAATGCATATGTCATTGACTTGTCTACTTTTGCAATATATGAGCTACGGTACATAGCAGCAACATATGCATTTAGGAAAAATTGTGCATCTGTATTAGCCTTCCAAAGATCTAGAATTTTCCTCGAAAAACTATTGTTCCATATTTGTGATGGTTTTCTTTGTAAGAAAAGTGTAGCCTTGTTTAATGTTGAGCTCAAAGCTTCAATGTATTCATTGTCACTTAAGTTTAATTCTTTTAAGAACATTTGAAAAGTGAATGTTTCGTCATATTTTTCTTTTTGGAGTTTTGAGAAGATATAAGTGGCATTTGTAGTTATCGCTTCAGACTTTTGGACTATTGGTAAAAGTATAGTTGACTTTTGCATTGGTGGGAAAGGAAAATTGTACCTACAAAGTTGTTTTCTTGATCTCTTGCATTTCTTTGTATGATGGTGTTTGTGTAACATTGCCAAAGGAGGTTCCAAATTTTGAGTGTCGCAGGTAATATACTTATCAACAAAAGCTATGGCGTCCGTGCTGTTATTTTCTGTGTAGATTGGTGCATTTTTAACCCATATGAGGAAATGATCATGTTCATTTCCTCGATTTTGGAACTCAGTGACTGAGAAGTAATCAATGACATTTCCAAAGAAAGAGTCATTTGTAAGTATCAATTTTTTTATTGCATTGATTCTATGTTTATAGTAACGTGCACAAGTTATAGGATCTTTTTTTATTAGTTCAAATTTGTCAATGTGTGTTGGCTGATTAGATTCTTGACGGTTTTGTGCTGATTGGTGTAGATTGTGCAGCTCTTGTAATGTTTGAATTAGTTGATCCCAATTTTGCTCAGCACTAGAGAAAGTGATTAAAAATGTCGGTGGTCCTAGTTGTCGAATCATAGCAAATACATTTTTCTTAAGTTGTGAATAGTCTGGAGAGATTCTTATTCTTTTGAAATCAACATATCCAATATCTAATTTAAGAATTTTTTCTAGGTTTGGTTTGTGTTTAACGTCTTTTGCAAATAGCTTTCGCCCTTTTAACTGGCCCTTGCGGATTCTTATTGTCATTGTAGACAATACTTGTTGTATTAGTACCTTTATAGCTTTGAAAAAAATGTTTGTTGTATGATATGCAAATTGTCTTTGTGACTATAAGTTCTCCTAGCGTACTATTTTCTGATATGTAAAGTTTTTTACAATGTCATTATCACGTGGTTTGCCAAAGAATAAAGTTTGGAAATTCATTTCTTCAGCATAGATGTCCTTAAATATTCCAATTGGATACTTGTTCTCTGCAGGTGCAATTTCAATAATCTTGTCCTCCATGTTATGGATACATCTAGACTTAGTGAATCCATGTATCAATGTGTCTGATGGGTTTTCATTTTCCATTTCACTGTCTGATTCTGTTTCACTTGTATTTTGTGGACTATTGTCTTCGTTTTCTTCAATGCATTGGAGAACTTCTTGCCAATCTTGGTTTATGTGGACTTCATGCATTTTGTATAATGGTGTCCTTGTTAATTGAGTCAAAGCTTGCATGATGACATTTGGGCGCACCATGCCTTTTTGAAATGCATTTTTGTATTTTAAGTGTCTTTTCAATGAAACAGCAATTGTTTGTGTATTGTTAATTGATTGTGTTAATGCTCTCTGTGCAATATTCATGTGTGTGAGGACACATTTATAATAGAACACAGCCAGGCCTTGAGACCTTTTGAACCCTAGTTCCCAAATGCGTGCAAATGCAATTCTAAGTGAAACAAATGGATTCTTCTAGATAGGTTAAATTTTGCACCTTAGCACAATGGTGCATTAGTTCTTATTTTAAATGACATAGCATACTTTGGAATAATTGAACATTTCAATGCAAAGTAGCATACATTGCATGAGATATGTGAATAGTGAGAATCGATTGTATTGACTTCTGGTATAGTTGTTTTGTTTTCTTTGAAGAATCACGATGTCCTTGTTGAAACAAAGCACTTGGAAAATTGCACATGGGTGTTTTAATTGTATCTGTATTGCTATTTCTCAAATTTCTATTGGTGTCAATGTTTTTTTTTTCTTTGGGCTGCTACTAGGTACACTTTCTTTTTGTTTTTCTTTTCTAATCAAGTTCTTCAGGTGATTAAGCCTTATTGTTGATTTATGTTTTAAATTGTCTGCTATGACAAATGGTATCAAATTTTCCTTGTTTTTAGGCAAAGCATGTGGCCTAGTCAAGCAAGTATTTTTGTATTGTGGGCGATTTCACGATCCAACTTTTTGAGTTAGATGGCTTGTTGAGAGCATTGAGGAGAGGAGTTAGATTTTGGGCTTTGATTTCTTGGGCGACAAATGTCTGTGAGGTTTGTATCATGGAACGGTATAGGGGAGGCGTTTTGTATATCGAGAATCATTGAAATCTAAGTACTTTCTTGATGTTTGTCAATGACAAAGAGCTTGCACGTATTTTAGCCATTTGGATATCCGGTGAATGTAAAAAAAGTCTTACAATCCACGTTTGCTATGGTCTATGCATGGGCTTGCAGACAATCGCATCTTGCAGAAGTATGTTTCTTGATCATGTACTTTGTGCAATGTATATAGAGTACCAAGATTTAGTTCATTGTTGTATGATTTAATTACTTCTTTGTCCTTTTTTTCAAAGCAAGCCAGGAAATAATCTATAGCTCCATTGCGTAATTGAGTTGAGGTGTACTGGTTGTTAAGTAGCACTTGAAGCGAATCAAACAAACAATCGCCAACATTGTATGCAAATGTGCTTAATCTACAAAGGCCTTCAGATCTAAGGACATCGTCAATGTTTGATATTTGAGGATACTTTGGGCACAATTTTTTTATTTCATGTGAACTTATGGGCTGTTTTGAAGTTATGTTTTGTGTTTCAATTTCTAACAATGGTTCAAAGTGTCCACTTAAAGAATTCATGTCATGAAATAGTATAGAGACTAATTCTTTGTAATCAGAACTATTGAACTGTAAGTACCTTCTTGCTGTTGTTCTTGACCAAAGGGATATTTGTATATTCAACCATTTGGATATCCAATGAATGCAAAATAGGTCGCCCCACAATCCACTTTCTGTGCAATTTGCTTGTGGCTTTGCAGATAAGCGCATTCTACGGAAATATGTTTGTGGATCATGTACTTTGTGCA
>VDFB02251224.1:0-13894 GCA_007258455.2 Sequoia sempervirens
CATGAAATGTCCCTCCTGTCATCAACTGTCTCCTGTAACTCCCAAATCTGATCAATTGGATCATCATGCTGTACCCTGTCAATCTCAACACCATCAGTCACAGGAGAGAAGAACTCAAAAGAAAGCAAGTCAAACTGCTGACAACACTTGCTCCCTAAAACCCCACGAGATATGCTATCATCCAACATATCTAACACGTGCATACCAAAATTGTGCATCTGAAACGGGTCATGTACATGATGACTAAAAGTGAAACTGTGTAGACTCCTAACCATGTACACACTGGAAATCTCCTCAATGAGCTCTGTCTGAAATCTCGATGCACTGACAGAATCTCCAATACTATGATCAACGCTCTTGCCTAAATCAGGATCAAGAGTAGAATCAACATCCACCTCAAAGAGCGGATTATCACAAGAAGATGTAGCATTTGTCTCATAAAGAGGATTTTGTACTAACTGAGCCTCATAACTGTACTGATCCCAATCAAACCCCTCTGATCCCATGGGACTAGAATCAAAATGATAATCCTCCTGAAACATCTCATGCTCCTCCTCTAGAATCTTCGGTTCTATCTTCTCACCTTTTGCGTTGACGAGAATGATAGATCGCATACTCCCATCCTGAAAACCAGCTTGCTGGTCCGTTAAATCAGCAAGGTCATCACCCTCATAAAACCACTCCATTTGTCTATTTGAACCCTTAGGCTTAAGAGGACAATTGTGATTTTGGTCATAAAGAGCTTTGCAATAGAAACATAGCTTCCTCCTACGCAAATCATTTATTGTCTCTCGGTCCAAAGGAGCTGCAAACTTCCTCTTTTCATCAATCTTTTCTTATTCCTTAGGTTCTGATTTGCTATCACTATAGGATGAAGATGCTTCTGCATTTGAAGTGAACTTACCACGTGAAGCTGTAAGTTCCATGCTACGAGCTTTTCTCATAGCTTCATGCAGGGTAGGTGGATCGAATGCCTTGATCCAACCTTTCATTGGCTCATGGAGACCTTCTACAAATAGAATGACAAGTCTCCTCTCTGAGATTCTGGTAACCATAACCGAGAGCTTTTGGAACTCACCAATATAAGACTCCAAGCTACCCAACTGCTTCAACTGAGCAAGGTCTTTGAAGAATAGCTCAGGATCATGTCTATCAAACCTCTCTACTAGTCTATCAGTAAACTCCTGGTACGAGGTAATCCTATCATGGTGCAGTGTAGCCATGCCATGAATCCACCAGTCATGTGCTACGCCATCAAGGTGGAGAGCTGCAAATCGTATAGCATCTTCCTCTGGCATAGGACGTAGTGTCAGGAATGTATCCAACTTACTCACCCAAGCACGTGCTGTAACTCTACCACTGCCATCATAGTGAACTAAGGTTAGTTTGTTGGTAGCCTATCTGAGATCACTTTGCTTGTTTCTAGGCATCCTGTCATTCCTGTTACGGTTATACTCTCTCTTCTAGCTCATGAATCGATCGAAGTTAAGGTGCTCCTTAACTCTCGGAGGCAATGCATCCCATTCATCATACATAACCATAATGTTATCTGCAAAATTTATCTCACCACCTTGTTCAACTTCGTCCACTTCCTCAGCATCATCTCTAGTAAAAGTAGGACATGTAGCTCTCTCAAAGCTGTGTGCTGGAGCTATGACTCTTTGAGGCTCTCTGTGAATACTGCCATCACGATCTGGATCCAAACTATGAGCCCTATTAATTGTCAAATTTTGGACATTTGTGCTGAGTTGTTGAAGAATAGTCGCCACCTGTTCTTGGCTTGCAACCATACCTCTGAGCACGTCTTTAGCTTCTCTGTCCTCATCATCCCAAGGATTCCTGTGAGAACTTTCTCCTGCCCTGTTCGCCATATTATCCAAGTCTATTTCCTCCTCCTGTTCTTCAAACGGAAATGGTGGGAAAGGATTTTGATCACCTCTCTGATTTCTAGGACCCCCTCTGGAATAGAACTTGCCAAAACCCTCTTTGTGAGACTTCATAAATTTCTCTAACCCCACAAGTTGGCAGGATCAGAGCTCTGATACCACTGTGATGAGCCCTGCTGGCTCTCAACTCAAACCCTCAATTTTTCTTAAATCTTTAAGTGTTATTTAGTTTTTTAGAGAAAGTTTGATAGACAGAAGAGAAGGGGCGCACAACATAAATGCTCATAAAAAGTAAATCTGAGTTATTTCAGGCGAATTGACAATACAAAAGATAATAAATATGCTCAACAATGGATTTAGAACTCATAAACATACCCGAAAGTGTCCAAATTATTTATTTAAGAAAGTAGTCCAGTTTGCCAGCCAAGATGGTGAAAAACTGACCAAATCTGGTGTAGAAAGCTACAGAATGCAAAATCCAGCCTGAAAACGGCGGCAGATGAAGAGTACAAGCCAAACGCCTAAAATGATGAAGAGAAACCCTCAGAAAAGAATGCGTTTCTCCAAGAAATGCCCAAACGCCCTTGCACAAGAGCCACGCACTTCACTGCAAACCACCTGAATTCTCACTTAGAAGGTACGACCAAGAAGTATGATGTTTTCCAGATGAAATGAAGGCGCCATCTCCCAAAACCCTCTGAAACTGATAAAGAAATCCAATAGGAAACACAGCTCAAGCCAGTAGAGACCTCATGGAAGCTCTCCTAAATTACTAAATTGATTTGATCTCTCACTGACCTCAAAAGTCTCCAACACAAAGTTATCATTCTTCAATGAATAAAATTGTTCAAACCGATACGAATGCACAGGAAATAGCACAAAACCAGTTGAAATTGTCAAAAGGTGAGTTTCTCATTGCCAAAAATGCCCCTTTGCATATGCAAAGGCACGAATCCCAAGAAAGATATGCCACTTTTGGATATTAAAATCTTTTAAATAATATTTAATTCATTTCAATAGTATATGAATTAAATACTTGGGCACACTTTATCCATTTAAGTAATTAAAATATTAAATCACTTTTAAAGAATATTTAAGTGATTTAAAAATATAAAGTCAAGTTGACTTTATAATTAAATATTAAATCAATTAATATTTAAATCACTTAAAAACCCATAACTCACTCAAAACACCATATAATTACGTAAATCGAGGAAGTTATGAAGCTCCTACTGCATGGCGCTACTTTGTGAACGATCCTTGGGCAAACGAGCGATCAAACTCTCCAGAAAGTACCACTGACCCTCTAACCAATCCAGTTAGCCTACGAGAGTCTGAGTAAGAGGCTAACCACCATCAACCATGATCATGCCGAAAAAGGGGACATTACAATAGTGGCTAGAAGGACCTATCCAATGACCTAATCACCTCTACCATCCAAATCCAACCAAAAAATACTCCACTGTTGGGTTGGAATTGCATGCCAAACCAATGTGCAAGGAACTAAAGTTTTGTGTTAACTGATTGGAAAGTGGACAGCGGTACCAACTCTGAAATTTTGTCCACAACTCCAATCCTAAGTCAACACCTCATTGTTGGAAAATTCATCTGGGTCCAAAATTTTGTGATTATCACCAACCACATCACTAAAACGAGAAAGTGCTCCATCATTGAACTCAAGGAGTGGATTATCAAATGATATGTCAGCTCCCATCTCAAACGATGAGTTATTAGCAAAATGAAGATTATCTTCATTCCCAAGCTCAAAACAATCCTCCTACTAATATTGACTTCCATCTTCTGATTTCTTGGAACAATGGACTAGATCATAAGCTTTTTGTAAGCTATCGAGTTCTTCACTCACTTGCCTAATCACCTTTCCTCTTTCCTCATTCTTTTTCTCTCTGAATTTTGTGACAGTAGCGAGTTCTTTTTCAATTTTGAGTAATGATATTTGAGTGTCTTTCAAAGAATCTTTAGTTATCCTAAGCTCAAAAGTGAGCTAATCAACCTTAACCTTTGTTTTCCTAAACATAGATAATGCCTCATTTGCAAGCTTGGTTGTCACATCTCTATCTTTGATCATAAGCAAGTAGGCTGATTTCATTTTTTCCATAGTGCTCTTAATCTTTTGCAAATCAGCAAGGGAAATAATTTGTTCATACTGATTTCTTGGTGTCTTGTGAATGAAATTTTCAACAAGACTTTTTGTGTCATCCAACCTAGATAATGTGTGCACTTCATTTTCAGCAAACGCCAATAATTGATGTTTCCATCTTCCCTCATAAATATCAAGATCATTCAAATTTAATGAACTGCTGTTACAATGCAAAAAGTCAGAATTTTTTTCACACCTTTCAGCAGTGTCTCCATGGTTGTCCCAAGCCTCATATGCCTCTCCTTCAGAACTTGTCTCATCTTCATTGGTCTTTGGATCTGTCCTTTCTTCTTTCATGAATGATAGATGATCCTTCAAACTGTGTGATTCACTAGGCCTTAGATCAAAATCAACTCCTTGCATTAAAATTTCTGATTTGTCTTCAAGATCAAGCCTCTCAAAATCATCTACCACAGTGTAATCCTTTTCGCATAATTTAGGTTTCAAAGTTAGGACAGCACTTTGGTCAAATGGAAATCCATCCCAAACTGGTTATTCATCAAATTTAGGTGCCAACACACCAGGATCCCATGGATCTATGAGCAGATGTTTTCTATCTGAAAGAATATGCTCGTTGTGTACCTCATGAGTGGTTGATTCCCTGAACAAATCGCTCTCCAAATCAAAGAGACTGAAACTATCATGAACACTCCTCTCCATAGGCTCTATTTGTAAATTGAACCAATACCCATCTAAACTATCATCACAAGAGTGAGATAAGAAACCATCATCATAGGCTGATTTGGAGACTTCAACACATTTTCCTTCAACATGCTCTTTTTCAACAACTTTACCATTCGCATTCATTCCACTAGTGTCATCAAGGAAGCTAATAGTCTCAGAAACTTCATTGGATAGATTTGAATTTGTACCCAAAGCTGTTGTTTTGTCATCTTCATTAAACACATCCTCAACATATGTAGATGCATGCACTTCAATGGAATTGTTTTGGGGCTTTGTCATACATACCCCATGTGATAAGTCATTTTCTTCATCAAACATTTCTGATTTGAATCCATCTTCTTCTTCATGCTCCTCATTTGCCAAGAAAGGTTTCAGCTTCTTCTCACACTGAGCAATCACCATTTCAGCTAAGGTTTGCTCAACTAATAAGATTCCTTGTCTACCCTTCCTCTTGTTAGCCGATGGGACAGAGAAAAGTGATTGTGGCACATCATCACTTTCGTTAATAACCAAATTCATAATGGTTTGTGTGGCTGCAATAACATTATCAGCATGATATTTTCTGACTGTAGCAAAGAAATGGTGAAATATTTGGTGAATCAAATCATCCAATCCCAAATCTAACATGATGTTTCCCAATCTGAGTTTTGCAAATGTTTCGAGAATGGTAACTTTTCTAAAAAAATGAGAACATGTGATATCATCCGTATCCTGGAAACTATCCACCAATAGCTTAAGTATCCCTTTCATTGTGTTATCATTTTAAAGAGCTTTAGGTGCTGAAATTCTCATGATTTTGTTCAAACATTAAGTAACAGTAAGTCTTACCTCATTATCTATATGTCTCATAAGCATTGGCTTAATCAAAGAAGTCATTGATGGCTTCATTGCCCAAAGCAACTTTTTTGAATCTGACTAATCTATCATAGACAAACTACTCTCCACTACCTTCAACATACTGAGTAAAAAAATCTTGTGACTGATGTAGAAATTCAAGATCCCTACCTTTTGTATAAAACCTATCTCCAACATCCTTTTCACCGAGTGACTCCATGATTTTGTCACTGAATAATGATAAACAACTATTGAAAATTGTTTTGCAACTGTAGAACTTAAACAATGAGTTAGTCTCCTAACAAGCTGGTAGGAAAACCAGCAATAATACCACTGTAAGAACACCCCCTTAAATCTTTTCCAATTTTTTGCACTTTTTCCCAATGCTTATCAGATTTTGTCAAACAGTTTGAATGCAATTGATTTTGTTTAGTCTGTCTTTTTGGAAGCCACTTGGATAATTCTTTCAACCTTATCAAAACATATTAACTTAAATAAATCTGATTGAAGAATTGAGACAATAAGACAAACAGTTTGGAATACATCTATTCATGGTACAGTAACCATTAGAAATTAATGTTGCAGTTGTTTACAATTCACAGAAATATGAATATTACAAACCCAACCTATAGTAGCAAACCATGTCTCAAGGTTCGTGTTCATGTGTGAGTTTGACAAGAAAAAAAATCAAATTAAGTTTGACACTGATAAAATTCGAAAAAAAAAAAAATCATGATTAAATTCGCCTAATATAAATTTGAATTTTTTGCCAATAGTGGCATGGTGTGATGGTTAAGTTGTTGTGCTGTTATTCTTGCCATCAAGGTTCAAACCCCATTGGGGTGTAATTGTTGAGAATTTATATTGGGGATGAGGTCCCCCGTTTGTGACCTCGCCAATTCATAGCTCCAGGTGAAAAGCGTTTACACCTTTGTAAAAAATAAATAAATCAATAATTGAAATTTTTAAAATATATTAAATTAAAATAATTGAAAATAAAATAATACTATATTAATTTTAACTAAATTATGATAAATTTAAAAATATTAATAAGTTTAAATTTATTACCTTTTACACATAGTAAATTAAAATTATTAAAAATAGAATAATACTATATAAAATTTAAATAAATTATAATAAGTTTAAAATTTTTTAAAATATTTAAATTTGTTAAATAATATATATTAAATTAAAATTATTAAATAAAAATATATTATATTAAATTTAAATAAATCACAATAAACTTATAAACATTAATAAGCTTTTAAATTTAATTTTAAATTATAAATTTATTGATTTTTATGTATAATAATATTATATTTAAATATAGGGGTGACCCGTATAACGCAGCGGTTGAAACACTTGCTTGGTGACGCTGCCACCAAGGTTCAAATCGCCGCTAGGCCGCTACACTCGCAGACACCTTAAAAGGTGCCCATTCACAAATCAAAAAACAAAAAAAAAAAAAAATTATATTTAAATATATTATAAAAAATTACGTATCAAAAAAAAATAATCATAAAAAATTTAAAAATTTAATTTAATTATTTAAATTTGTTAAATTATATATATTAAATATTAATAATCTAAAATCTAAATTCAATATGGGAAGAACAGTCAACAATTGTTGAGTGCAGAGTTTGCAACCTTTCGATTGTAATCAGCTTAAGTAGTTAAAGTCATCGAAGGAGATAAAGTCATCAAGTACAAAGAATATAAAGAAGGTTAAACTGGGGGAAGAAGGTAACCCCCGTACGATACTAGTGGGAGATGACTGGAACCCTGTACTGAAAGCAGTTGCCTTTAAAATATTTATGGAGTACAAGGACGCCTTTGCATGGACATACAAAAACCTGAAGGAGGTCGTGCACCTGATGAAGACCACACGAGAGAAAGAGTTGAAGGCCACTCGTCACCTACAGCAACGTACTGAGGAGGTGTACTAAGGACGTCCTCTCAACCCTCCTCTCACTGAATTTCTATGTAATGGTAGCCCAGTTTTTGTATTACTCGTCTGGGAAGATGACTTTTTTTTGAGGGGGGATGATGTAATCAGCTTAAGTAGTTAATTAGCAAATAGAATAAATAAAATAAAAGAATAAATTTTTTTCGATAATTAGTCCTCGTCATTAGTTAGCACTTGGGTAGTTGCTGACGGTTGGTATTCTCAACCGACGTCGGCTAACTATTTATAGTGTCGAGTGTGTTGTATTCAGGGCCTAGCACATATGTGATGAATTGTAATACTGCAACCATATGAATGAATATCTGAAATACTTTTTTGTGCAATTGTTTTGTGCATGATTTATATGTTTCAATGTTATTCTGCAATCTAGTTTACTCTATAATACAAGTAGCACTCGACGAGTAAACATCGATCGTCCATTTACAATTTAGAAAATGTAAAATTAATCGCCCGTTGCCTATTGCCCTACAAAATGAATCGTCTACGAGCTGTGGAATCTCAAAAATTCCGCTTTGCCTCACCTTGCCTTGACTTTGTTTTATGGGAAAACAATTAAAAGCCCTAATACTAACACTATTTTAAAATATATTTCAACCAAAACATCATGACCTATTTACCATACGAATATAAATGCGGATTTTTATGATTTTTATGAATTTTGTTGAAGTTTGTTGAATTTCAAATTTCAATTATGAAATTTGGTGAACCTTGTGACTTAGGTAGCAAATGTCCATACTAGAGAGTAGTTGTAGCGAATCACCCAAAGGTCTAATAGTTGGAAACTCCAACACCATACATGCCTATAGTCTACAAGATTCCAAGGTCGTTTATTGTTGTCTTAGACCTATGCCAACCCATATAGAGTGTCCAACCACCATACACGCTCTGAAAAAACACCAACAACACCTTATGATGGTCCATGCGTAGCTACATGTAAATAGCGGCTAGCAATATGGTGTATGTAGTCATTAACCTCATGCCCAACACAAGAACCCTTCCATCAAACCTGAAAGCATCCGACCCAACCAACAATATCACCTCTCTAGGCAGCAACCATGCACACACAGCAATCTGAAAATTATTAAATGGCTGACCAGTAGTGAAGAAAATGCCATGCTCAACTTATACCCACGATTTGGCAAGCCAAACTCAACACCTATTTTCAAGCATAAATTCAAACCTCCTTATTGCACCTGGTATAATAGTGGCCAGCTTTTCACATGCATTATCAAACATCGCGTCCTTGTTCTCTGAAGATATTTTCATAAATGGCATCCCTATTCCCTGACAATGTCTTCAATATTTTCAAGTCCAAGTAATTTTTTCTTTCAACAACCGTATGCAAACTCTAACAATTTTGTCTTGCCTGGCAAGAGTTCACAAAATTGTAAATAAACCCTTCTATTCAAAATCGAAAATCCAAACAATGGAACTTGTGCATAGTTCCTAAATGAAACCACCTACAAACCAACCAGAACGGATCTTTCACGTCCACAGTTGATGTCCTCTATGAAGGGTTTCATCTTCACAAAGCCCTTGGATGAGCACAATTCAACCAACAATATCCTGTTATCAGAATTCTCCAACATAACTTGCAAATGAGCTCCCAAAACATTTCCGGAAGCTTTTTGGAAAAATATAATATAAAATCACTTTATAAATTAAATAAGCCTTATTACTGCAAAAAGTGATTTATTTTACTATTTAAACCAGTGTTCCACGGAGTTTCCTGAAGGGGATGTGTCCCCTGTGGGGGCAGGTCTCGGGGACGGGGGGACAAGGGGTCTAAGTTTGGGGATGGCAGGGGGACGGCGGCAGGGGGGCGGCGCTGATATACATATGGTACTTGAATAACTAGTTATAAAAAGGATATTTCAGAATAACATTTCAAATTAAACTTTGGAAAATTAGTAAAATTGCAAATACTAACATTTTGAATACTTGAATACTATTAGTAATCAAATAATTATAAAATTAAAATATTAAAATTTGACAAATGAAATTGTCGAATTTGAGATTTCTATTATATGAATATCGGAAATATGACATGTCACATCATAATATAATATCATAATGATAAAAATTATTACAATAAGTAGCATGAGTGCATTGATATCATAATCAAAATAAGTATAAAATGTCAAAATGCAAAAATGTAGTGAAGGGAGGCTTCTAATCATCCCCAAACTCCTCATCACTCGAACTACTAGAATCCTCGCAATCAAGCTCAGCCAAATTAACACCAACCAGCCCTGCATCTGAAGCCGAAACTGGAGCATCCTCATCAATCTGTTCTGGGTCTTTTGGCTCTACATCCCACCGTGCTACTAGACTCTCTTTGTACAAAAGTGATTTGCGGTCAATGAGACGCAAAGCACTATGTACAGCCACAAGCTTCTCTGCTCTCCTAGAGGTGAGTCTATTCCTCTTAAGAGAGTGGATGAAGCTATATGTAGACCAGTTCTTCTCTGCAGTTGAAGAAATAGAAACCTGAGATAACAATCGGATGGCTAGAGTGGTAGTCAAAGACCCCAATCCATGGCAAGTCCACCACAAAATTGGGTCCTCCTGTGCCATAGTTCGCATATCCATCTTGGCTGCATCTGAATAACCCCTAAGAGTGGCAAATTTGGTCCACTTAGTGCGAATCTGCGGCATCTACATCATCATACATCCTCCTCAATGCACACGAAATTCTGCCTTCCTTTCTGCATCCTGTATCAGTGTCACTCTTGCTAGGCCTCAAATCGATGCCATAGGATTAAGTGCATAGGCTGCCATGTGCGAAGTGTTGGCTTCTCCCATCTCCACATGAATGAATGAGTAGATAACATAGTGGTAGAATGCTGTAATGTAGGGTCCTTCTCTCTTTAACAACCCTCATCTGATCAAGCTTGCAAGTCAATGCACTCTACACCTCTCAAGGTTAGGTGCATACGCATCCCCATACTGATAACACAGAGAAAACTGGTTAATGATGACTTAATATATTTTGCATCGACCTAGAACATCGCTCTTCCTTTGTGTCCTTCACCCCTCACTCCTGCTATATCTTGGAGCTCGGCCCACCTGCACTCCCATTACCTTTGTCGCGACCGCGGGTGCGGTGCCTCTGCAACTCAATCATTACGTCTAAGAAAATGAAATAGAAGCATATCTAAATGTCAGTGGTTTAAAGGAACTCCTTAGCGAAGGTCACGAAGAGTGCGCCTTGATGTGTGATAGTTGAGATAAACATACGCATCTCTAGCATCACATTAACCCTTTGCTCTAATCAATCAATCTTTCCCATGTCCTTGAGTGCATTGTTCATGGCATACACACAACATGGGGTCCACCAGATATGCCTATAAGTAGCCTCAATAAGTCTCCCTGCAGCTTTGCACACATGCGCAGCATTTGTCACAACTTGGACCACATTTTGTGGCCCAACCTCCTCAATAGCACCTCTGAGAACCTCAAACTGAAAATCAGCATCTTTGCGATGCCCTGAACAATCAACTGCCTTAAGAAAATATGGGCCCTCAGTACATGTAACCATGATGTTAATGAGTGGACGATGGCTAATGTTCGTCCACCCATCCATGACTATGCTACATCCTGTCTCAATCCAACACTCCTTCATCTTCTCCATCAACAAATTGATCTTGGAATAGTTCTTATCCAAGATCGCTGTCCTCAATTTCGTCTCACCTGGTGGCACATATGATGGTCCTCCCTTTGCCACCATCGATATCATATCCTTAAAATAAGGAGATCGGGCAACATGAAACGGGATGCCATTGGCAAAGAAGAACTTGCCAATGGCATCATCTATCTCATCCTTGAGCTGCACATTAAACAAATCTGCAATGGGGTTACTTTGAGTTTGACTTTGCACTTTCCGTTTCCCCCTCCCCTCTCCTGCATAGGCACTAGAAGAAGAACCTGGTGTCCCTCCTCTCGTTTGCAAAGTATGGCTGGATCTCTGTTGCTGGCTATGCTGAAGCTGTGTCCTATGAACCAAAGTAGTAGGAACAGGTGTAGCTAGAGTATCATCAAGAACACCCCATAACTTATTTATTTCAATTTTGAATTTTAAGTTTTTTGGTTTTGTCAAAAAATCACATATCTCCACACCTTTTCCTCTAATGAAAAGAAGGTGTGCATTGACTCTAGTGATGCTCCCATACCACCCCTCACCACAAAAGTTGCACTTCCACCTCCTTGTGCCACCAGATGTTGCCCCTTTCCTGCTTAGATCTTTTGTTTCAAATTGTTTGAGAGGGGATTTGGGATTAAAAGGACCCCTAGCATACTTTGCCAATATTGCAGAAGGGCATTGTAAAGTATTTGCTTCACTTGCCATGGAACTAGTTTGGACTTCATACTCAGCCCCATGGTCATCCCCCTCAGCCTCAGGTGCATATTCAGGATCACTATCACTATGTGAATGAACCTCATCCTCACTCATGTTGATGTCATGAGAGCTCATTGTGACACTGCAATAAACAAATAAATTCTATAAGTGCCTAGTTTCAGCCTAGTTTAACAAAGTTGAAAATAAAATTTGAAAATTTCATGATGAATCTTGATGGAAAGATGAAAAAAAAACAATGAGCCTTGAAATGAAAATTCAAAATATGAATATGCATTTGCAGCCATGTATATGAAATTATGATTAATTTTTTAATCATAATTTCATAGACATGGCTGCAAATGCATATTCATGTTTTGATTTTCATTTCAATGACCATTTCAAACATCAAACTACATTTTCAAAATGAATTTAAAAACTTGGAAAACAAAACAAAAAAAAAATTGAAAAAACTAAGAAAAACAGTCATAAAACCCTACCTTGTGCTTGAAAAATCCTTCAAAATTGGTGCAGAATGCTCCTCCTCTTCTTCTTCTTTCTCCTTCTCACCCCTCTTGCACTTGCAGCACCTCAAACTCACTCTTTCACTCACTCTTCTCACTGGTTTTCCTCTTCTTCACCTAGCTGCTGCAAAACATCAAATGCATATGTGAGTAAAAAAATGAGCAATTAGACTTTTATTTCATTTAGAGGCTTTGAGATGGGTCCCAAAAGCCTTTAGGGTTCGGCCCCAGGCACAAAGACCAATAAAAATAAAATAAATTTAAAAAACAAACACTTTAAAACATGTCCCAGCACAGGGGACGCCTGGGTGTCTTTGAGACGCTCGAGGGACGCTTGGACATCCCTAAGACGTCTCGGAGACGCTCAGGTGTCCCCCGCATCTCCGAGACGTTTCTCACGTCCCGACGGCGGTGGAGGGACGGCTGAGGGACGTCTCCTTGGCGTCTCCAAGTCCCCGAAATGTCCGGGATTGGGGGACGGCCAAAAAAAGGGGGGGGACGCGTCCCCGTGGAACACTGATTTAAACATTCCCGATGCTCAAAGTCACTTTATCAACATCCAACATTTAAAACTTGTAATTCTCATTCCAACAAGCTATTATACTAAGGTGCCCATTGAATTATTTTAATAAAATTAGCAACCTTAGTAAAAATAATAAATAAAAATAGCAACATTAGTAAAAATAATTTAAAGCCACAAATACACCTGAGTTGAGGAAACTAACAAAAAGCATCGGAATTGAAATCTGACTACACTGGAGTGGTACCGATGATGAATAATGAAAATTGGGCCTAACCAGGTGACTTACTATAAATATACGTTCTCACCAAGAAGCTTGGAGAACACAACAAAACCTAGAATTCACTTTGTAAAGTGGCATAAGTGTCCTTGTAATGTCCCCATTTTAGCCCTACGCTCTTCTTTTGGATTTAGCCTATTTCCGGAAATCCGTAGGCTAAGTTGAAGCATAAAATTAGGGTTTCCTCTTTCAGATATTGCTCAGTTGGCGTTCAAAGGATGTTGTGCAGACTTACTATTTATAGCAATTTGCTATTTTTAGCAAGTCTATCTTTTGGCAATATCTGTCTAGCAACAGTTCAATCCTTGGCAGTTCAGTTTGGCTTTCTATTGTTTTGATGTAAACTTACTATTTATAGCAGTTGGCTATTTATAGTAAGTCTAAATTTGGCAGTAGCATCATCAGCAATTCAGCTCAACTCATCTTGCTAACCTTCAGTTTCAGTTTGGCTTTGGTTATCTCAATGGACTAAGTTTATACTTAGTCAATTTCATGTTTTTCAGTTGTACCCCACGCCTAGGCTTAATAACTTCATGTTGTTTTAAAGAGGGGTCATTAAGGGGTCATGTTGAGCATTTAATGATTTAAATAAATGCTTTATTGTTGCAATATGGAAATGGACGCCTAAAAGGGAAGTTGAATAATGTTTTATTATTTCAAAAAGTAAATGCTTAAAGGTGGTAGCGCTCTTGGAAGTTGAAGTGTT
>VDFB02251227.1:0-22256 GCA_007258455.2 Sequoia sempervirens
CATTCAAATTCCTTGAGTGGGACCCATTTTCCATTAGGGATGAATGAGTTTCTCTTGGCACAAAAATCAAAATAATTTCAAATTATTGGAAAGTTTTTATTTCTTAAGACCTAAGGTCGACCTATGATGTTGTATTTTTGGTAAATTAGGGCATAATTGTGTATGAATAAGATATTTTCTATTCATTTTAACCCCCATTCACTGATTCATTCAAGTATTCATTCAGTCATAAAAGCATCAAGCATTCAAGCATTTCTAATCATTCAATCAAGCATTTTCAAGCATCTTGGAGCAGTCATTTGCATATCTTCAGATTTCAACATCAAGGGTTTGGTGAGTTGTGACAAATTGCATGTTGTTCATTCAATATTCTCTTTACATTTTATTTCATTTTCAAGGTTTTGATTACCCAACTAGGGTTTGACCAAGGAAAACCCCTATACTCTAACCCTTAAAACTTTTTCCACTCTTTGCATGTGTGTTTTGTAGGTCTTGTATGTAGATTTGTCAAAGAGATAGGTGTTAAAAAGTTTGATCAACTTGTCAAATTTATTCAAAGTCAAAAAATTCCTAATTGAAGCTTGGAGAACACTTTCCCATTAGATTTTCTAGTTTCAAATCCGGACACCTGTCAAGAAGAAAAGTGTAGACCAAAAGCTACAAAATTGACCTTTGAATTTTTATAATTTTGTAGGTGGACCAATTAACCATCTATAGTGAATGAGTCCCACTACCAGGCCTGAAAAAGCATTTTCTAGAGATCTAAGTTCCCAGCATCCCAAAACCTATTCCAAGAGATTTTACTAGAAATAGGACTAATTCATCATCTATGGAAAATGAGTCCCAATAGGCTTCATCAGTGAATTCTATAGGATTCCAAGGCTCCTCCATATTATTTTCCAACCTCCAGGTGCACCTCTCTAGTTTCATTAAATTCTATTATTGTTCATGTTTTTAGGTCATTTTGCATATCACACTGTGTTTTCAAACAACTTTCATTTATCTAGTTTTCATTTAGTAATCAATATCTTTCATTAGTTTTCTTCATTTATATCATCTTATTTAGACATATTTCATTCATATCGCATTAGTCTTGAGTGTAGAAATTTCCCATTTTGGCCTACCTCTCTCCTTTTAGGTGAAAAACCTGGAAGTGCAAGAGAGTCTTGTAGTAGCCAAAATATTTGTTTGCAATTAATACTATCTTCCAAAATTAAATTCCTTTCCATTATCACCTAAATTGGATGGTACTCATATAGGGAGAAGCTAATCTCATGATAAAACACACCTGTGCATAGACATTATAACATAACACCCCATCCCCCATGCCAATCTCCCGATAAAATGCATCAACGGAGAGACTTGATGGATAGAGCTAATAGCATGATTGTAATGAAAAAATTTAGTTTTGTAGATAGTAATAATGTAGTGAAGTTCATCCATGACATTCATAATTTAAAGCAACTCTTACTTACACTAAAAGTTGCATTTCAATTTCCTCATATGATTTATAAATAAATGTAGACTATAATTGTAGGTTGGAAAACATAATGTGGTTTTCCATTTATTTCATTTTGTACATTCAAAGCTAAGTGATGGAGAGAACGAGGAGGAGTTATAGGTGGGGGTTTCATAAAACTAACTAGATTGAGTTGAGTTGTGACTAACCAATTGAGTTGTTACAACAACAAGGTTTTACAACACTATGTGGGTTGCATGTTTCATAATACCTAATTTTTTCCAATTTCATTACATTCTTACTATCTAATTCACAAAAGGATATCAGGGAAATAAAAAAACATACCAAATCGAGGCGAGGGTGACTTAGCAATTGGTTTGTTACTTGTAAAGGGTTTTAGAATAGTATGTGAGTTGTAGGTTTTATAATACCTAGTGTTTTCCAACCTGGAATTTTACAA
Organism: Sequoia sempervirens; assembly: GCA_007258455.2. Lineage (NCBI taxonomy): Eukaryota > Viridiplantae > Streptophyta > Pinopsida > Cupressales > Cupressaceae > Sequoia > Sequoia sempervirens. The sequence goes on from VDFB02251227.1 coordinate 1,920, forward strand.
AATAGTATGAAAGTCTTGAAAATATTTTGTTATTTAGACAATACGAACATAATGAAAGGCAGCTTCAAAATTTATAACAAGTCTTACACAAAGTAAAAATTGCGTTTCAATTTCTTAATATGATCCAAATATACATGCATAATATGATTGTAGGTTTGAAAAAATAGTGGGAGGTGAGTACATAATTTATGAAACATCCAACCTACACAATTTTGTGAACCCTCTACACACTAATGGGAAATGAAAACCCTTGTTTTCCTATCAATGAAAACCAATCTTCACAACGAACAGTCGTTCAATTCTTGATAGTCCCTAGGAAGAATGTCAAAATGATATATTTTTGTCAAATATATATACCTACTAGCTAACTACCCGTGCTTGTCACATACATTTTGTTAGGGATAATGGCCACTCTTCTTTGGCATCCAAACCCCTACAACTCCCTTCTGAGCTCGCCACAACCTGCAAAATGAGAATGTCAAAAATGACGACAATATGGGCTTTATGTGGTTTTAAAAATATATCATTTCACTGCAAAACCCACATTGTGTTTTCCAACCTGGTTATATATTCTATGTAGTTTCTAGTTTCTCTAAACATTATTAGTTATTTCACTCATATTTCCATAATGGGTTGTCAGTTATTTCATTTGGCTTCCTCAATAAGTTTTGTGTTGTGAGAACATTAAAATGGAAAAAATTAAAAACCCTCAACACAGAAACACATAAATAGCTCTGCATTTCAAATGAAATCCCCTTTTCACAAGGAAAACCCTTTGTTTTCCTATCAATGAAAGCCCATCTTCACAACGAATAGTCATTCAATTCTTCACAGTTCCTAGGTAGAATGACATATATTTCTTGAAGATATACATACCTGCTAGCTAGCTTCCTGCACCTATCAAATGTCTTTTGGTAGGGAGAGTGGTAACTCTTCTTCAACCTCTAAATTCCTACAACTCCCTTCCACACTCTCTAGCAAACTCCAAAATGTGAATGTAAAAAATGGCAATGTTTTGGGATTTTTGTCCATTCAAAATTATGATTTTGAAATGGCGAGTTTTGGGATTTTTGTCCATTCCACATTATGATTTAAAAAACCCACTAGTGCTGCCATGTTTTTCTAATGATGGGATAGGTGACGGCACTCCAACCAACACATGGCTAAATGTCCATCAACTCAGTCTGTCAAGTCTTTCCGTTAGTGCGTTTTGTCAGGAGAGTGGCATGGGGGATGGGGTGTTATGTTATAATGTCTATACATAAGTGCATTTTGTCAGGAGATTAGCTTCTCCCAACCCCCAAACTATATTAAAATATTCAGTTCTCATTCTAGTCAATTTGACTACTTTGAGCCACATGTGATTTTAAATATTGACGTGTTCTACACAATCCATGTGATTGTTTAAATCATTTTTTTAAATCAATTACAATTACGTGATTTTTTTTTTTATTCCTACGATTTATTCCTTACCTTAAATTAATCATTTATTTATTATAATTCAATCTTGTATTTTTTTTATATGCAGGAGTTAATATACCTTATAATCATAAAAATTCATTGTTTAAAAATCCATTGGGTTATATAAAAAACCACAAAGAGGAGTTGGAAAATAAAGATCTTACACATGAAAATATTGAAGGATTAAGTCACAAATTAGAATTATCAATAGCAATCATATAACACAATTTAAAATTTCAAATGATCATATAATAATTATTTAAAAGAGAAAATAATTTGAAATTAATATATACATTGAAATTACTTTATGTGAAGTTTACTTAGTTCTATTTATATTTTAATTATTTAGTTTTTTTTTTTTGAAAATTTCTATCATAGGGATAGCTCCCTTCTATTAAAACCCTTTAAAAATTACTTTCAATCAGCACCAAGAGTTGTGAATCAGGAATCTACAAGCCTCCATGACTTCCTGAAGATGCTCAATCTGTGTTGGTGTTAACTGGTTCGAGTGGAATTTCACCATGTAGGAATATGTATCCAAAATATTAACTGATATACCATTTCGTATAACAACGGTTACTTCTTTCATATCCTTGTTTTCCTTCACGGTCTCTATGTAGATCACATCTTCAATTAAACTTCTTAGCGCTCTTATCTTTTACCAGTATCAAAGCCTTTCATATACCTGAAAATGCTTTTCTCATATGTTAAAATGTAGATGATATGTTTCCTTTATTTAAAACTTGGGATTTCCGCCACGAAATTGATCTTCCAGAGCAACTCTTTGACAATCTCGTGGCTATGTTTGTTACCATTAATCATATCGGGGCAGTTTTTCTTAGTGTAGTTTGTTAGATTTTAGCTTTTAGTTTTCTGTTTTTGATAGTTACGACAGAGATGTAATTGTCTGCCTCTATATTTTTATGTAATCGCCAGTTCTGTTTATTTTCAATACAATTTTGGAAGTATTAGAGCACAGACTTTACAGTTTTTCCCAATCAACTTTTCAATTAAAAAAATTATACTTTCATACAAGGAGAAAATGCCAAGAAATGTTTGTCTTCTTTCCTAACTATCCAAGGAGTGCTCGCTATGGAAGTTGTTGAAGAAGACAAGGAAACTATTGAGGTAAATTTCATTTCTTGTGGTTTATTTCTTATCACAAAGATCTTTTATCTTTCTTTTAATTCCATATAAATAAGCAAGAAAATTCAAGAAGTTGTTTTGCTTCTGCAATTTTTGTGCATTTTTTTTGCAATTCACAATGTAGTCTATTATATTAATGATTGGGGAAACATTAACTGTAAAAGACAGTTGGATAGAATGGTATACGAAAATAGAAATCACACTCATTTTCAATGATTTAGGTGTAATATTTGTGATGGTGATGCCCAACCTACAACACCAACTGCTGTAAAAGAAAAAGAAGTTTGGCAGTATAAAAATTCAAAGGCCTTGGCTCTGATAAGGGCTTCAGTCAATGGAGATGTGTTTAGACATATACAAGGGTATAAACTTTCTTGGGATACCCTTCATAAATTGAGATATCTATATGATTCTCATTCTGAATTAGAGTTTATTCAGTTACAATTGAAGTTATTCAATCTTGAATTAAAAAATGGAGATGTTATGAGTTTGGCTTCTAAAATTTGAGCCATAAAACAAGATGTTGATGCTACTGGTGGAAAAGTTGACATTTATCTCACAACCTTCATAAAGGATCTTCTTCCAACACATTCCACATATTTAGAGTCCCTTCAAGCAAGTAACCAATTGAACACCATCACTTTTGATCAATTGGTTGAAAAGTTGGCAGAACATGAGAAAGCTTTTTAAAGAAAAATTGATAATATTGGTGAAAATGTTTATCTTTCCCATCACAAAGATAAACCCACTAATAAGAACTCTTCTAGAGGTGGTTATAATGATAGAGGAAAAGGTAGATGGAAGAATAGAGGGAGAGGAGATACATATGGCAAAAGCCACTCCCAACATGAAAATCAAAATGATAGGCAACACTTGTATTGTAAAATATGTGGTTGAAAAGGAAGCCATGAAGCACATAAATGTAAACTCTCATGGGATAAGATAGAAAGTTCTTTTAAACAAAATTATTAAACACATAATGATGAAAAAACTTCAGGAGCAGCACAATTTGCATGTGGTAGTGATACTGATCAATGTGTGTTTTCTGTTTCAGATTTTTCTTATTATAATTCATTTAATGCTTCATCGTATGATGCTTGGGTGCTAGATACTGGAGCCACACAACATATGACATTTAGAAGAGATTATTTAGAATAATTTCATGAAGGTCTTTGTGGGACAATTGATTTGGTAGATAAATCAAGTCTCAAGCCTACGAAAAAAGAAATCATTGGGCTCAAATTGCCTAGCCTTCTAGATTTTGTACTTCATGATTTTTGGTATCTTCCTCAATTAAAACATATTTTTTTGTCATTAGTATTGATTCAAAAACAAGACCATTCCATTTTTTTGGAAGATGGACAAGTGATTGTTAGAGAGAATTCAAATAATCATTGTCTTTACTAGTTGTGAGGATGGCGAGTTATTGTAACTTCATGGCACTTCAGCTCTTCAAGAAGTTTTGCACATCTTACTAAAGAAGGTAAAATATCTCCTAGTATTTTATGGCATGCGAGATTCAGACATGTTAATTATGATGGCATTCATATCATGCAAAAGAATGGTATTGTAGGTTTTCCTACTTTGCCTAAGACAATTAAAAAATGTGAAGCTTTTATTCTTGCAAAACAACATATTCTTTCCCTCACTCCACTTGGTGAGTGCAAAAAAAATTGCAACTCATACATTCTAATTTATGTGGGCCTTTACCAGTGACAATGGTTAGAGGATGTAAGTATTTTATGTTGTTCATTTGTGATTATAGTTGCATCTCTTGGATTTATTTCTTGCATCAAAAATATAAAGCTTTTGAAACTTTTAAGAATTTTCACATTATGGTTGAAAATAAAGCACAATCTCAAATTGGAAGTCTTCGAACAAACAATGGTGGAGAATTTACTTCCATAATTTTTTAGGATTATCTTCGTCAAAATGGGATTCAACATCATCTCATTGTTCCAAGTACTACTCAACAAAATGGTGTTGTTGAAAGAATGAATAGAACTTTCATGAATATATGGTTCAAGCAATGTTGTATTTCAAAGGTATTAAGTTGCATTTTTAGGTAGAAGCAACAAGGACAACATTGTATCTTCACAATAGATATCCTTCATCTTCTCTTCACCAAGCAACACCATTTGAAGTTTGGTTTGGTTATCCTTCCTCTATTTGGCATCTTCACATTTTTGGTTTCACTTGCTATGCATTAATTCCAAAGGGACAAAGAAGTAAGTTGCATCAAAGAAGTTATAAGTGCATTTTCCTTGGCTATTTTGAATCTTCAAAAGCCTATAGGCTATATGATGAAGCTAACAAGAAATTTCTTATTGCACGAGATGTTGTATTTTGTGAATCTTTCAGAAATGATGTCAATGTTGATATCCAATTAAAACAACTAGACAAATTTTCCAATTTCCTTGCTTGGAAAGAACATTCATGTGAAATTATTCAATATGGGGGGAATAAATCATTTTGAACCATCTTTGTTGGAACCATCTATAACACCTCTATCTGTAGATGCCCCATCTCATGATACTCTTAACTCAAAATTTGTAAGAAGAAACCACCTCTCATGATGATACCCAATCTCCTGATGACCATGGGAGTTTAGAACAATTAGCCACTAATGGAGCTTCTAGTCAAGAAATGGAAGCACCTTTGGTTCACCACAAATTTCCCCATAAGTGGGCCAAAAAATTTGAGAAAACTTTGAAAGATTTAAGACCCGATGAAATTGGAAAAATGGGCACAAGAAGTACTTACAAAACAAGACAGCAAGCTAAATCCTCTATTGTAGGTTACTTAAAGTCTCTTGATGAACTCCATATGACAATAGACTCCGAACTAACTTCCTATAAAGAAGCTAAGGATATTGTAGTGTGGCAACAAGCTATGCAAAATGAGTATGATGCCTTCTAAAAAATGGCACATGGGATTTGGTTGATCCACCGCTTGGTTGTAGACCTATTGGTTGTATTCTAGTCTTGTGAGCAATTTCTTTAAAGTAGAAGAGGAAGAAGACATGAGAGCGTACTCAGAAATCCCTATACCAAGTCATATGTTTTCGATAAGTTATATCATGAAAAGGGGATTATGTCACATGTGAGTCAATCTTAAGACATATCATCCACATCCCAAGCTTGCTCTTATGTATTCATGAAAGGTTAACGACAAGTCATTTGAAAGAGGCAACGGCAAGTGACATACGAGGACAATGCTATTGAGCCCCTTTCCCCACACTTAGTGTACAAAGGTGCCTAGAATGGATGAAAGGAAGTATCGGATAGAGGAATTAGGTGCTCTAGCACAAGGAAGAGTACCACACTCATTGAGAGGTTGAATGTTGTTGTTGTGCAAAATATTTGATGAAAGTGGAGATAAGGGAGATACACCTAGATCTTTCTTGAAAGAGTATGATATGTTGGTTTTGTTCATGCACATTCATTGTGTCCATGTGTAGGAGGAAGATTGTGGCAGTGCAACAATCTTTAGGTCAATCAGAGGTTTGACAAAGGTGGTTCTACAAGAGGCAGTGCTGGGGTGCTCAGGCATGGAGGTCAGGAGATTCTATCATTGACCTAACATAGTGATTGGTGGTGACAGGATTTGGGGTGAGATGGGACTTTGAGGAGGGTTTGAGGTTTGAGGATTGGGGCTGGCACTTCTGAGGAAGAACAGCTCCCATCTGCTGGAGTGTCTCCATCGTCATTACATATGACTCACGGGCCAGCCTGAGTGATGCAGAAATGTGTAGAAAAGAGGCAAAATCCTTCCGCCCCCCGAACCATCACAAAAGGTTTTGTTGCCAGAGGCCGAGAAATTCAGGGACAACTAGCAAGTTCAAGTTTGAATCAAGAATAAGATTGGGGAGTTATGGAGAGAGATGTGTTGTGTGGTCAGTTCATGCGCGAAGCTGTATCCTCACATCAATCGGTGTATATTTTGTTGTATTCATTCATTGCCTCGGTGAAGGACTGCTGGCGGTCCATGATTCTCTGGGAAAGGTTATGGTCAGGCAGGGCTGAAGCACCGCAGACCACGACGCTTCAGCAGATGTCTGAATCCTCGGGTGGACTTTTCTGCGACCATCCTGCGTGCGAATATCGCCAGACGGAACCGAGGACGCCAGGCGCGCCAGGTGCGGCGGAGGATCGCCTTTCTAACAATATTTCTCCGGCCAGCTCGGTGCCAGTTTCTTCAACTTAATCACCTTATCATTCAAAGGATGTTCTTGTTGCCGGTCTCGGTGCGGTGAATCCTTGGTTTGGGGAATGTTTCTAAACAGGTGGCTTGCATGAATGGGAGGAGGAATCGCCCCATGATTCAATTTGAAGGTGCAGATCTCTTTCGCGCATTGCGCGTTCGCGAAATTTCCAGCGTTGAATAAAGTTTCCTCTGAATCTGTGAGTTGTTTTGAGATCTTCAGGCGTTTTGGGAAGAAAGGATGGCATTGGTGTAGAAATTGTTGTTGTCCCCTAGATGTTTGAGTCACTAATTTACAACTTAGCTGCTGCAAAACATTGTTATGAGCAGATTGCATCATGGATTTTAAGACATCTCTGAATTTTTTGTGTGATCTACTAATGGAAGATGACTTAGGAAGCTCACTAATTAAAGGAGATCCCACTTGTGTTGTCATAACCTCAAGAATCTTGGCATGATGTGTTGGTGAAGGGGATTTGAATGCCAATTTATTATCTTCACCTAGGGAAGGTTTAGTGTTTGAAGGATATGTGGCAATGTTCATATGTTTTTGCACCATGAGATTCTCCCTAGGAGGAGATTTTTTAGGAAAACAACAAGCCAAATGTTTTTGACATTCATAGGTTGGTTCTACTAAAAGGACTTCATCACAAGTAGGGGAATGATCAATGGTGTAATATTGTTTTTCAAGAGGGTTTTTCAAGGTGAGGGAGGACAACTAAGATTTCCATGGCCTTCATCGATTGCATTGTCTAACATCAAAGTATCTACTTCACAACTAGGAGAGATAGTAGAAGAAGAACAAATGTTGTTTTCATGAGTACCTATGGTTGTATTATCTTGTTGATCAATGTCTTGTCCACTAAGAGAGGTAAGATGAGAGAAGCAACTAGGATTCTCAAAACTCTCATGAATTGGTTCTTCTACCAAAATATCTTCATCACCAATAGGAGATATATTAGGAGAGGAACAAATACGATCATTAGGAATGTCCAAGGTTGTAGTCTCTTTCACAAAAACACTCTCATAGGGAGGGGGTAGGAAAAGTTTCTTAACATTTTTACATATGTAAGGTGCTAGGATTGTGTGAATAAGAATGAAAAGCACATCTAAACATTTCATGCAATGCTTCAACAATATGAACAATGTATATGCAAAGATAGAAAATACTCTTATCTAATGTATGCAACACCTTAGGAATGTAAAAAATGTATATGCAAGAATGAAATGTACTTTTACCAAAGTAATGCAAAGTTTTATGAATATCAACATTGTATATGCAAAAGTGAAAAGTACTTTTATCAATGATATGCAAAATTGTAGAAATGGAACATTTTCAAATGTAAGGATGTGTGCAAATGAAGTGATGTGAAGAATGAGTAATCTAAAATGATGTTTTTGAGCTAGATGCATAAAAAAATGTTCCAGAAACTTTTTAGACTTATACTATATGATACTAGGAGGCTTAGGAAGCACATAAATGAGGTTTCTGATGCTATAACAAGTAGTTAAAAATATGATTAGGGATTGATTAGCCCAACATGGTGAATGAGTCCTAGTATTGGTTTTTTGCAAATTTTTTAGAAAGTTTGAATGGTTTTTAATGATTTTGATGTTGTAAGATGCAAACCTAAGATGGATATGTAGAATTTTAGAAATTTTTAAGGAAATTAGATGCAAAAATGCAAGCGAAATGACCTTTCCACTAATGCAAGTTTTTGAAACCCTATAATGCAAAACAATGCAAAATATAATGCATGCAAGCTATTGCTAGGATGATGATGGGATCCTAATAAGAAAAGAAAGTATTATAGAAGTAGGTTCACCAAAATGTAACATAGATTTTTGGCATCCCAATCCTTTCTAGCGGTTCTAGGGTTTTTCACCTAAAAGGAGAAAGAAGGGCCAAAATGCTCATGTCTACACTAAAAGTCAATACAATATGGATGGAATATGGATGTAATATACCTAGATGCAATGTTTGAATGCAAGTAAATAATAATATGGATTGATTATTTATGCAAAACTTAGGAAATGTAACTTGTTTGAAAACACATTATGATATGTAGAAAATACCTAGAAATGAATGTAAAACCAAACAGAAATGAACCAAACTGAAAGTGTGCACCTGGGATCTAGAAAGAGGCTAGAAATGACACTTGAAATTCTGCTAATGCTAATTTTTAGGCTTGGTGGGACTCATTCACCATTCTGGGCGAATCAGTCCCAGTTCTACAAAACTGTTCCGGAACCTGTTTCTGACAAAAGGGTATCTAAAAATGCATAAAACCAAAAACTTACCCTGGATTGGGACTCATTTTCCACCCATGGTGAATTATTAAACTTTTGAATACTCAAAGGTGGAATCTGGAGCTTTTGATTTGCACTTTGATTCTCTACAGGTGTTCGCTTCCGAAACTCTGATTTCTGAACCTAAAAGTGAGTTTTTGTTGATATTTTGACTTGATTATTGAAGAAAAGACCTAAAAAACTTTTCAACTTGATTCTTAATGATTTCTAAGCTTCCAAGAGACCTAGATCTGAAAACACAAGACAAGAGAGAGAAATGGTGATTGTTAGGGCATGGGGGTTTGCCTTGGTCAAACCCCTTTTAGATAATTAAACCAAAATGAGGAAAGAATGTAATCAAGCATGTAATAATGAAGTTGATTACCTTTCCATGATGATTGATCTTGAAATTTTGTAGCAAAATATGAAGAATCTACCCTTGAATGTCTAAAAATTGATATCTGGGTGACTTGAAATGATGAAACCCTAAGTTGCTTGACTTGAGATGGAAGAATGATAGATGGATAATGAACAATGGTTGTGATTTAGGGTTTAGAGTGTTGATTTTAGAGGAAATCCACCTTATTATCCCAAAAATTGGATCCCTAAGGCTGACATGTGAAAAATAATAAACTTAAATTTTAATATTTCTCGCTCAAAGGTAAAAAATGGGCCAAATGGGACTCATTCGCCACCCATGGTGAATGGGTCCCACCTGGATGGGACTGATTCACCATGGATGTCAAATGGGTCCCACAAGGGCCATTTTGATAACCAAGATGCCATGAGATAAGGAAATAAGGTTTAAATTATAACTTTGTTAGGTATTTTATCAAATATTGCCTCAGGATGCACAATATGGGTTAATAGGGGCCTATTAGTGATGATGTAAAGGTCAATTAGGGCTTGGGACACATAATTCAATGTGAAAGTGTGATTAAATACACTTTAAAACACTAAAATGAGGTCCACATAGCTTAGGAAGGCACACAAACCAATGTGAATGTGCAAGACACATTAGAACACTAGTTTAACATTATGTTTAATTCAAAAACCTTCTAGATTAATGTGAAAACACATTTTATAATGTTGAATTAGGGAGAAATGGGTTTATTAAGTCTAGAAAAGCATGAAAGTCCTTTACAACACCTTTACAAAACATCGTTAAATGCATTTGAAAGGGTCCAAGACCTAGTGTGGATGCATAAAATGGTTCACAACACTAGATTAAGACCTCCTTAAGTCCATTTTGTCATGAATTAATCCCATGTCAAGCAAGAGGTCCTTTTTCTATGTTACACCTTCATAGATTCTCTTCACCAAGCAACTCCATTTGAAGTTTGGTTTGGTTATCCTCCCTCTATTCAACATCTTCACATTTTTGGTTCCACTTGCTATGCATTAATTCTAAAGGGGAAAATAAGTAAGTTGCATCAAAGAAGTTATAAATGCATTTTTCTTGGCTATTTTGAATCTTCAAAAGCCTATAGGCTATATGATGAAGCTAACACGAAATTTCTTATTGCACGAGATGTTTTTGATAAAGGGTAAAACGGGTTTTACAGGGACTCGAAACCACAAAGTTTACAACATAAAAGATATGAAATAAAAGTCCAACAAAAACAACCAGTTGCACAAAAGGTAAAAACTAGAACAAACTGTAGCCACCCACAAAAGACCAGGAAGGTCAAAAAAAGCCAACAAAAAAGCCAACAAAAAACCGGCCGCGACTAACCCAAAGTCTTCAGGACAGACTCTGTCTCTGCCTCCAAATTCTTCATCTCATGAACACCCTTCTTAAACGTTCGAATCATTTACAGAGTGGGGGGAGCCTTCCTCTTCAGATTGGCCCTGGTTCTCTTAGAGATGTCAGCATCCTCCTCTTGGTTTCTTTCATTGGTTTCCTCCAGGTCAACCACCAGAGATCCCCGATGGGCTTTGTCCAGTTTCTCGGTCATGGAATTGATGATTATGGCATTGTGTCTGGCCATACGATTGTTTTGCTCACCAATGATTTTGATAGTACTATTCATTTTTTCCATCTCAATTTCAATGTTTCTGTTTTTGCCAGCTTGGTTCTGAGTGTCATTACTAAGACCATGATCTCTTCGTTTCACCTCTATTTTTTCAATCGCCGCTACCTTGGCTCCCAACTCTTCCAACTTACTTTGTAGGGCCCATATTTTTGTCTTTAGCTCATTAATTTCATGGAAAATCCATTTCAAAAGTTTGAAATGGGTATCAACATTATTTCTAGTATCAACATTATTTCTAGCTAAATTCAAAACATCCACAGAGGGATCCCTATTAGTGTTGAGACAAGTATTATCAGGGATAGGAGTGACAGGGGACCCAGTTCTAGCAATTCTATCCATCGACGGGTCAGCAGAGGGCTCAGTATTATTTGCACCAGACGCCTCAGATTCAGGGGAATCTTCAAAGTAAGAAACAAAGATTTTAGCCTTGGGATTCTTATCAATAAAACTGGTTTTAAGGGAGGGGATTTCCAGCTCAGGCACAACAAAAACTTTAATAGTAAGAGGGTTAGGGTTTTTCTTGCCCGAATGGGCAGCAGGTGGACTAAGGACAGTTCTAGCCGGACTTAAATTGGGAAAAAACCCTAAGTAGCTGGGTTCAGTATCATCATCCTTAGAGTCAGGGGAGGCTTCAAGATTAGCAAGGACAGGAATTTTTTGGTAATGCTCCAAAATTAATCTAATCAGACCAGTATGCAAAATAGGGAATCTTCTAGGGTTTTTTTTGTGGTCATCCAAACTTTTCCTCAAAGAGCAGAAAAGATAGTAGGGGAAAGAAACCCTTACTTTGTAGCAGAAATGGTTGAGCAAGGAAAAGTGATAACCGTAGACCTTGGTGAAATGACCATTCACGGTTATGTACTCCATGAAGACACGTAGGACCTTTCCCCACAGGGCTTTTATGGTGTCGGCATCAAAGAAGCTATTAGCAATTTTTACCAGTTTCAGCTTTTCTTTCTCTTTTTTAGGAAATCTGACGACGACATCGTCAGAAAAAACCCTGTCCCTAAAATTTTTTTTCCCATCACTTCAGCTATTAGGTTTTCGTTGAGCTTGACATTCCTACCAGAAAGGGTAAGATTCCCATTGTCCCAATTTTGCTCAAAAAGATTCGTAGCCTCTTGACTGGAACCATGGAGCTTCTCCAAGAACGGAAGTAACCACCCACTTTTAAATTTATTCCAAGCCTTAACATTTCTTGTATGCATCTCATAGATGTCTGGCTCAGTTCTTTTCCTGTCTCCACCCATCTTAGCAAACATACTGGGGAACCCAAACACAATATCTTTACTAGAACTAGTCCTGCTAAATGTAAGAACCCACAAAGCATGCCAATCCACCTTGCAGACTAAGCAAATAAGCTCGGTCCCATACAATCTAATGATTGTGATATGATATCTCCATCTTGTCCTCATTAAAGAGATGGCATGCCTCTTATCCATGTGATTTATCATAATTCAATAAAGCGTGAACATTAACACTTAGATCATTAAAGTTTAGCCAAGTGCTCTGATCATTACTCCTAACCCCTTCATTAGCAAAAAAAATCCACCACGACATTAGTTTCTCTATAGGCATGTGAGATTTTAATTTTGTCGAACTTAGCAAGAGTCGAGGTGGCATCATCAATCCATGATTTAATTGTCCACGAGGGGGGGGGGTCTTGCCACAAAGACAGTCAATAATATTTTTGGAGTCACCTTCAAGCCAGAGATTTTTAAAGTTAAGACTATGGGCTAAATTTATAATCTGAAAAGCGCCAGCAGCCTCAGCCAAGTGATTGGTTTGGGACCCAAGAGGAGTGGCCATAGCACCAAGAAAGTTGCCAAAGGAGTCCCTTGTGACTCCACCACAGCCCGCCGCCCCCGGATTACCTTTAGCCGCACCGTCAAAGTTAGCTTTGACTCATCCATTAGGTGGGAACGACCAGTGAACATCCTCTCTATCCTTCTTGGCTTTTTTAGGGGCGCAAGGAAAATTGAGACTAATATTCCATTCCTTCGCAACTATAAAGTCATAAGACAATTGAGCCGCTTTCTCAGAATTACTAACCTTCTGGGGGATAGTATTGACATTCTCTTTCAAGAATTTGATAATTCTATCAAAAACAATATCCACCGGAGCTTCTTTGTCTTTGTAAATTCTATTGTTGCGTTCTTTCCAAAGACCCCAAGCAACATGAGGGAAAGAGAAGTCCCATAGAAACCTGAGAACATGATTATGAGTCAGAGCTTTCCATTGGAGGAAAAAGTCTTAAATAGATGAAGGAAAAACCTAAGAGAGATGCCAAAAGCTGATAATTTTTTCCCAGATTGAGGTAGTAAAAGGACAATGAAGGAACATATGATGCACTGAATCTGCTTCCCTCTTACAAAGAAAACATCTATTAGGTATCTGAAAGCCGCGTTTACACAAGTTATCAATCGTAAGCACCTTATTTTGGAGAAGGATCCAGGAAAAAATGTTGATTTTAGGGACCAAATGTTTCAACCTTGAGCCTTCGACCAAAAGGGAGGAGAGTCTTGGGAATAAGTAATCCTGGAAAAGGCAGAAAAAATTGAATAGTTTCCCGAGGGTTCATCGATCTAGACAAGATGATCTTCCAACTGATCAGAGCAGAGTCTAACAGCCAATAAAGATGACTGAATAGGAGCAAGAGCCTGACAGATAAGACATAGATTCACCCATTTTCCATTCACTCTGTAGTCTTTTACATAGGATCCGAAACGAGCTTTGTAATTCTCAGCCCACCCACTAAAAGAATAATTTTTTATAAGGGGCTCCTTGAACAGTCATCTGTCCTCCCAAAATCTAGTTTGGTTTCCACTTCTAACTTGCCAACCAGTTCCGGAGTCCACAATATTTTTCCCAATGATCAGATTATTCCAGGAAGTAGAACCTCTAGGAAGAAGATGGGAATCCATTAGAATAATAAGAGAGCCATTGTTCTCTAAATATTTACTAGCTAGGATATCAGTCCATTCACTTGAAGATGAGAAAATTTTCCATATTTGTTTTGCAAGAAGGATCTTGTTGACCATTCTGATTCTTCTAAGACCTAATCCTCCAGTCTTTTTTGGTCTACACACCAGATCCCATCCAATTAAAGGAAGTCTTTTCTTTTCTTTGACACCCGACCAGAGCAATATTTTTTGAATCTTTTCTGTGGCATCTGCAAACTTAGCTGGAATCTTGAAGAGGCTCTGAGCATAGATCGACAAATTCTGCAGGGAAGCTTTGAGGAGTTGAAGTTTTCCCGCTTGACTTAGCAAAGCACCTTTCCAGCCAGCAAGCTTTTTGCTAAACCTCTCAACCAACAAAACCTAAAAGGATTTAGGAGGCTTAAGGCTCAAGGGTAAGCCAAGATAGGTGGCGGGCAAGGAATCCACCCTACAACCAAGGATTCTAGCAATTTTGGTATGTCTGTGAGCCAGAGTGTTGAAGAAGAACAAAGAACTTTTTTGATTATTAATCAGCTGTCTGGACACTCTCCCATATTTATCAAGCAAAGACTTCAAAGTTTTACCTTCCGAGACCGAGGCTTTACCCAACAACATAGTATCATCAACAAATTGTTGATGAGAACAAACCATGTTACTTGAGGAAGGGTTGAGACCACGAAGGGATCTGTTGTCAATCAACTTTTTCAGGTTTCTTCCAAGACTCTCAGCCATGATAGTGAATAAAATAGGAGAAATAGGATCACCCTGTCTTAGACCTCTGGTACTTTGAAAGGAAGTAGTTGGGGATCCATTAACCATAACAGAAATAGAAGCAGTAGACACAAGTTGTTCCACCATTTGAAGAACCCTGTTGCAAAAACCAAAGGCCTTTAAAATCTTAAATAAAAAAATCCAGTCAACTCTATCATAGGCTTTAGATATATCAAGCTTTAACAGAAAGCGTCTAGTCTTAGATTCCACCAAAGAATGGATGTTCTCATGCACAGTAACAATAGAGTCAAGGATTTTTCTACCAAGAACGAAGCCATTCTGTTGAGGTGAGATCAAAGAAGGCAGAAGAATTAAAAGTCTAGAAGTCAAAACCTTAGAGATGATTTTATAGATAGAATTATAGAGGCTTATGGGTCTGAAGGCCTCAAAGTTTATCACTCCAGGCTTCTTAGGGATAAGAACCAAGAAGGTGGTATTCAATTCTTTTAGGAGACTTCTAGATCCAAAAAATTCTTTTACAACATTCACCACATTGTCTCCAACAGTCTCCCAGAACCATTGGAAGAAAAACAAAGGGAAACCATCTGGACCCGGATCTTTACTCCCATCAAAGGAGAAAACAGCCCACTTGACTTCCTCATTAGTAGGGATAGCAGACAACATAGTGTTATTTTCCTGGTTGATCACTTTCGGTATAACATCTATTAAATGGTCCTGATCATTTTGGTTAATTTCATCATTCTTAGAAAGAAGGTTTTTAAAGAATGAGACAACATACTTTCTAATATCCTCCTCCTCATACTTAGTACCATCCACTTCAATTTGATATATTTTGTTGATAGCTCTGTGTTTTGAGGCCAATAGATGAAAATACCTGGTATTTTTGTCACCTGCAGATAACCATAAAGCTCTAGATCTTTGCCTCAAGAACTCCTCCTTTCCAATAATGTCATGCATTTTAATAAGTAGCTCATTCTCTTTTTCTTTTGTGTCATTCAAATATCCCTCCTTCTGGATTTTATATTGAATCTCCCCCAGTTCCATCTGAAGGTCAGATTTTATCTTAAAGATGTTCCCAAAGGACTCTTTTTTCCATTTTTTAAGTTACATTTCACTTCCCTTAGTTTTTTAGCTATTCTAAACATAGCAGTGCCAGAAATACTTATATTCAACCATTTCTTAATTTCCTCTTTAAAAGCAGGATGAAGTAGCCACATTTTTTCCACTCTGAAAGGGATATTTTTCTTCATTTTTATAGCATCCGCAACAAAACTAATAGGGAAATGATCAGAACCAATCCTAGAGAGAGCTTTAAGAGAACAATAATACTAAAAAAACTAGTGATTGGAAACTAAAGATCTATCTAATCTAACCTGTATAAGCTCCAACCCCTTTTTGTGATTCGACTAGGTGTAGGAAGCTCCATGTAAATCCAAATCAATCAGCCCCTAGTTATCAATGAAACTTTGAAGATCCTCTTTGCTCTCCGCATTGATCTGGGAAGCTCCAAATTTTTCTCCATTCACGAGGGGCGTGTCGAAGTCACCCATAACAATCCAAGGCTCTCTATCAAAAATCCTCCTAAAAGAAACCAACTCCATCCAAAAGGATTTTCTCAGTCCTTTACCATTGGGGGAATAGATATTCAGTTGGATCCAACTGAAACTATCCCTGATATGTGTGAATCTAGTAGCAATATGGTTCTTGCCTTCCAAAATCATATCCCCTTTGATTATGTGATTATTCCAGAAGGTAGCAATACCTCCAGAAGCACCATTTGAATTTTTTCCATGAGCACTACAGTGCTGGAAGAGTTTCATCTTTTCTACTTTTTCCTTTGACATTTTTGTCTCTTGAATAAGAAGAATATCGGGCTTGTTGTCTCTAACAAAATTGCGTAGAACATCCTGCTTGTGGGGGCTATTGAGTCCCCTTATATTCCAAGACATAATCTTCATGAATTACTAGGGGATTTGAGGCATTCCGGGATGGTTTTATGAGACCCATCCACAATATCCTGAAAACTGTTATGCTCTCTTGTCCATTTAATAGATTTTTTCCCTCGAGAGTTCTTTGATGCTCCACATTCTGCCTTTGCTTTTGATCTAGTAGAAATACCACTTGGAGTCTTCCAATGTTTGTTTTTATTTTTCTTCTTCTTTGATAAGAACTCTTCTTTATATGTCTCTTCTTGGCTATCTGTCTCTTTACTAGATTCCCATTCCTTATCAGTTAAGATCCTTTGTTCCCAGGGTAATGTTTCCATGATACCATTTAAATGAGTTGAATGGTCCAGTTTTTTGAAAGAATCCTTAACCACATCGAAGGAGTTAGGATCTGTAAAGTGCTCTACTCCCAGAGGAGAAAGACCAATAGAGGAATGGAGAGGGAGAGGGATGTTCAGCTCTAAGGATAGCCTCTAAATAGGAATATCCTCCAAGCCCAGGGTCTCATCAGTTTTCATTGTTGGGATTAGTTCATGGGAAGAGGGATTAGCATCTTGGTTCAGATTATCTTCCCCCGCCAACTGATCCTCATTGGATTCATTTTCCTTAATAGGTAAAGTCTTCTGAAGATCCATATATGTTGGGGTTCCAGCGGAGCCTCTCCATTATTTTCCATGACTGCATCAGCCTCATTAGAGGTACTCTGACCATTAGATTCTTTATTTTCAAGGCTATCTCCTCCTGATTTCTTTTGCCATACCGATTTCAAAGAACCAGCTAGTTTTTCTTTCTCTTTGGTGGCATTTAATGGGCATTTATTAGCCCAATGCCCAGATTTTCTACATTTGAAACAAGCAAACGGGATGGTTTCAAACTCAATATCTTGCGCCCAGGAACCCAGTTTTGACTAGATCTCGATCGATGAGGGAAGGTCAGCATTCTGAGACA
Source organism: Sequoia sempervirens (assembly GCA_007258455.2). Taxonomy (NCBI): domain Eukaryota; kingdom Viridiplantae; phylum Streptophyta; class Pinopsida; order Cupressales; family Cupressaceae; genus Sequoia; species Sequoia sempervirens. Next base: position 19,623 of record VDFB02251227.1, read on the forward strand.
CCCCTACACATATTCTAGCAAATACCAATCTCTTTCTAGTAGGTGTCATTGAATCAATAGAAAGGAGCTCTCCAAAGGAGCTCGCAATACCATAAAAAATGTCCTCATTCCAATATTCCAGGGGAAGGCCCAGAAGTCTGACCCAAACTAGGACATTCTAAAAAATGGAGTCTGAAAGGTCAAAATAAGAGGACCACTTCTTTATAGCTAGGGAATATTTCCCTATAACCCAAGGACCCCCACTTCTAACAGCCAAGATGTCCTCTCTACAAGTGAATTCAAATGCAAAAAAACCCTTTGGAAGAGCAGCAACTGAAACTTTTCTATTTGTTCTCCATTTATTTTTAATGAAATCCTTGACAACTTCAATGTTTTTTCTAGCGCCCATAAACTTCCCAACCAGGGTTCTTTCCATTAAAGCAATATTATGATCAATTAACAAATCTGGCACATAAATTGTAAACTTACCTTTTTCTGAGATATTTTTCACTGAAGGGAAAGAAGATTTACCATTAGGTTTTACCCAAAATAGAGAAGTCCAGGGTTTGCAATTACCTCCAATGCTGCTAGTGGTCCCCACCACCTCATTAGCTTTTTCATTTTTTTGACCAGTAGGGGAAACCACAAGAATAACCGCCAGAATATCCTTTCCACCCGGTTCCACCTGGATTTTATTTCCGGAGTCCACCTCATCCTGATCATCCTTACCTTGATTCTTACTCGAAATTAACTCCTGATTCACCTGAGAACTCTCTGATTTTGCTCCACCTCCGTTTCCATCGCTTGAATTTTGAAAATCCCTCTTTTCCTGCCCGTGACCACGCTCGTGTGCCTCCATCCCATGTATGTTTCTCAATGATGTCAATGTTGATTTCCAATTAAAATAACTTGACGAATTTTCCAAGTTTCTTGCTTGGAAAGAACATCCATGTGAAATTCCTCAATATGGGGGGAATAAATCATTTAGAACCATCTTTGTTGGAACCATCTATAACACCTATATTTGTAGATTCCCCATCTCATGATACTCTAACTCAAAATTTGTAAGAAGAAACCACCTCTCATGATGATACCCAATTTCTTGATGACCATGGGAGTTTAGAATAATTAGACACTAATGGAGCTTCTAGTAGAGAAATAGAAGCACCTTTGGTTCACCCAAAATCTCCCCATAAGTTAGCCAAAAAGGTTGAGAAAGCTTTGAAAGATTTAAGACCCATGAAATTGGAAAAATGGGCACAAGAAGTTCTTACAAAACAAGGCAACAAGCTAAATCCTCTATTGTAGGTTACTCAGTCTCTTGATGAACTCCATATGAAAATAGACTCTGAACCAACTTCCTATAAATAAGCTAAGGATATTGTAGTGTCACAGCAAGCTATGCAAAATGAGTATGATGCTCTTCTAGAAAATGGCACATGGGAGTTGGTTGATCCACCACTTGGTTGTAGACCTATTGGTTGCAAGTGGATTTTTAGAAACAAATATAAAGCAAATGGCTCACTTGAAAAACATAAAGCCCAACTTTTTTCCAAATGTTATGCTCAAAAAGAGGGCATAGATTATGATGAAACTGTTGCACCTACAACAAAATGGACTACCATTCATGCTTTGTTGTCTCTTTCAACACTTGGGTGGAAAGTTCATCAAATGGACGTCAAAGCTGCATTTTTGAATGGTGATATCAAAGAAAAAGTATATATGACTCAAATAGAAGGATATGTAATCCATGGTAAAGAATACCAAGTATGCAAGCTCATAAAATCATTACATGGTTTGAAGCAAGCCCCCCGAGCCTAGTATGAAAAACTCACCAAGCATCTCTTGAAGTTGAATTTCCAACATTTTGAATTTGATGATGCAACTCTTTTTGTTAAAAAGGTTGATAGTATTGTTGTCTATCTTGCTTATGTGGATGATTTATTTCTTATTGGTAATATTAAGGATTATAATCAAACTATGAAAGATCAATTGAAGAAAGGATTTGAAATGATTGTTTTGGGTCATCTTCATTACTATTTGGGTATTGAGGTGATTCAAAACCCCAAGTATATTTTCATCTCCCAACAAAAATATATTGGTGAACTTCTATCTAAGTTTGGCATGTCTGATTGCAAACCTCTTAGTATTCCAATGGAGCAAAATTTGAAACTCACATCCACCAACTCTATGGCATTGGTTGATGCTACTCTATACAAGAAACTTGTTGGTAGTTTGATTTATACAACTACTACCCATCCAAATATTTATTTTGTTGTTGGGGTTCTCTCTAGATTCATGCAACAATCTAGAGAAATTCATTGTTTAGAAGCCAAAAAATTTCTTTGGTATTTGAAAGGCACTCAAAACTATGGGCTCAAATACTCAAAGGCCACACACATCTCATTTCTTGGATATTCAAATTCTGATTATGTAGGTGATTTAGAAGATGGAATTTCTACATCTAGTTTCTTAATGCATCTTTGACCTTCTATTATTTCTTGGAAATCTAAAAAGCAACCAGTCCCAACTCTATTCTCTACAAAATCTGAATATATGGCAGCCTCTGAGGCCACTTGGGAGATCTTATGGCTTTGAAGGATTCTTGCAGATTTACAAGAACAACAAGTTTCCTCCACACCACTTTTTGTTGAC
>VDFB02251228.1:0-29408 GCA_007258455.2 Sequoia sempervirens
TTTCCTTTCGCTGATTTTTTGTTTCCAAACACAGGTGTACGCTGTCTTTTGCTGGCTGCAATAAATGTATTCCACCATACACTGATTGGGAATTCATACTGCAATAAATGTATTCCACTATACACTGATTGGGCATTCATCTTTGTGAAGTCTGAAGATTTCAATTGCTTTAAAGATATTGTTGAACATTACACTAAGTAAATATATTAATATCAATCGCTCTACAAGAGTATGACTACCCATAGAGTCTGGTAAAAGTTGCATTTGAGTCTATCTCCATCAATCTCAACTTGTTGAGTCGACTGAAGTTAATTGGGAGCTCACTTAACCTAGTATAGTTTAAATAGAGCTCACTTAAAGAAGCTTGATTTGTATTGTAACAAGGCAGCAACTTGAATTGTTCACACCCAACAATCTTTAATCTTTGCATTTCTGGTATGATTCTAGTTTTGTGGATGGATACAGGAGAAGGAGTGCATGGTATTTGCATGCCATATACAAAAATGGAAAACCTATAAAAATATATGTACAGTGGGATTATATAACTATTGGATCTCTATTTTAGTGAAGAGACTTAGGTTATCACATCTGTGCATGATATGATATGACAACATCTAAAGCTATCTAGATGTTGTAATCCTTTAGCAGGAGATGATGGAAATGTTGATATAACATTTATGAATCCTGAAGCTATTTGGATGTTGATATAACATTTCTGAATCTGAAAGCATAGTGGACAATGAATGTTGAGTCTGAGATGAAACCATGCAGCAATTTGACATTCTTTTGGCAACTGTGACTAAATAAATTATCCAAACTTTGAAGCCTGGAAGGCCCAAGGCCTTTGATAAACCATGCACGATGTGCACATTATCTGTGGCATAATTTTCTTTCAATCATAATCTCTGCAATAGTAAATCTCATTGCAAAAGGGAAGTATTTTCTTTTTATGTGCGAAATCAAGCAACATCTTCAAAGTGTTAGCACTTGATATTGTGCCCAATGGGTTGCATGGATTTGTAATGAGAATTCCTTTAACCTTCTCCTTTAGATTTTGGGATTTCTTAAATTTTGATTTCATTGCATATTTGGTGATTTGAAAGTTGTTTGACCTATAACAATGGACTGGCAGAAATATCTACTCCTATACGCCACCTCAGATCTATGTCAAACCTAGAGTAAAAAGAACAACTTCAGAAAAGAAAAACTAAAAACCAACATATAAAGTGATGCAAATGTTCATGACTTAATCAATGGATACCACAAGCTTTTCTTATCTACTTTTATTGCTTATGGGTTTTTGTGTTGCATTGACTGGTTTTGGAGTGAAACTAATTAATATGTAGTAAGACTTTTCAGTGCCCCAAAATGCCAAGGTGTTCTTCTCATCACTTCCTACTATATTTTGGAGGAATTTTGGGTAAAGTATGAATAATATCTAGGGGAATTTATGACAAATGCTTCCAATGTAGTGAGGGACAGGTGGGTGAGTTAATTAGGGCAGTGAGCTTGAAAAGGACTACTTGTATGGTCTTCAACTAGCCCAAATATTTAATCAAATAATTAGTTGTTTGAATGGCAATGTAAAGCTGATTGCAAGATATTTTCTTTCTTGTCGGTGGATAATTTTCATGGTTCTAAGCTACACTACTCAATGCTGGTTTTGTATGGCAACATAGTTAGGAGTAACATCAATTGAATTTGTACTGAAGGTCATGAATTCATGTTCAAAGAGTAAGGTTCTTTATGAGGGTTTTGTAATGGGTGATCCCACAATAGTGGTTTATAATTTTTGGCCAAACTGGACATTGAAATAATTTTTTCTATCTAAATCTTCACATTCGGGCACCTATAGCAGCTAAACCATGAGGAATTTGAAGATCATGCAAACTAGAGTCTAGTCACATTTTGTCTCTAGATTATAAAAAGTATTTTTTTCAAAAATTTTGGAATCAGATTGCACTTCTTTTTCCATCTCCCACGAAAATTAGTTGTTTTCATAAAACAACATTTTTAAAAAGTGATGCACACCGTATAATGCATAAAGTTTTTCCATGAAGGATAAAATTCTAATTCTTTAAAATTTAGATTTGTAACTCCAATATCTAGTGCTTCCACTTGGTTAGATAGTTTTTTATTGAATATTTTTTCTTGAATCAAGTTTCAAAGTCAAACCAATTACAATTCAGACGTAGCGCGATCGTATAATGCATAACTTTTTTTGTATATATCAAAATTCATTTTTTCTTTTTTTGTTGGATCAAGGACTTCAATATCTTATGCACTTATATTTTTAAATTTTTTTTTTTTGATAATCTACTATTTTTCCACATGTGCAGAACAAAGACCTTCATTTTCGATGAAAAACCTATGTTTAATAAAACTAAAAAACCAAATACATAATAAAACCAAAACATATTAAAATTATATTCATTGGATAGATCGTTCTGAGGACTACCTGATTCCAATTGGGTTCATGAAGTCTCCTCCATTTTCATCCTCAACCCGAGCTTCGAAGGGAAAAAATTCTGGTTTTTTTTGTGCTAGAGAGTAGGGAGGTGGGAAAAGGGGGGTTCGCTAGAACCAGGGGGGTTCTAGTGAACCCCCTTTAAAAAAGGGGTTTTCATTTTCTTTTAGGCGGGATGGGGTCCACCTTACATTTAAATGGTTCACACGAACCAAGGTTCATTCAAACCCTTTTTTGGTTCGCTTGAACAAAAGGGTTCATTCGAACCCTAAAAACCAAAATTTTTGGTATGGGGTCATTTTTTGCCACTTTTCCTTCCTCAATAAAATTGTAAACCACTTTTGTGGGTTTACCCTAATTATAGTTCAACTGTTTTAACTATTCTCTCTTTGTTGTAGCTTCCTCTGATATAGCCTTGTTATTTGTTGTTTGTATATCTGTATTTGAAAGCTTATTCAATAAAATAAAATAAAAAACTCATTGTAAACTAGCTTACAGTATAGCTGAAGAATAACTGTCATCACAATTGTATTGGCTTTAGAATATTTTTGTATGACTCGTGAATACAAATTTCCTTCAATGAATGGTCTTCTTCTAACTTTCCAATCTTTTATTGCCGCCTTTCAAGTTTTATTTTGTCTCAACACTACTTATGGTTTAGGTGTGTGAAACCCTAGTACACCACTGGAGATGTGTTGACAGGTGAACACATTTGGTGTTGAGTTGTCAAGAATAGTACACATGTGACTTGGATCATTTTTCTCTCAATTTGTTAAACATAAATTGCTTTCAAGTAACTTTTCTTCTTTGCTTTTGAAGTATTTAATATTTATCACCACACATTTTAAACCATATGACTCCACACATTTCTTCATATGAAATTTTCTTCTATCTCAACTTTCTTATTTATGCATTGCTTATTAGTTGTTCTATCCTTTACTATTTTGACATCAAAACCTCAGTATCTCAATATTTACTTGTGACTAGTTGGGTTGACGAATACACTACTTTATTTCAATTCTATTTGGATCCTTCTAAGTGGGTGAATAGATTATATAAAGCTATCACTTCTTCGTTAAGACCTTTGTTAAACAAACAACATCATTTTCTAAATGGTCTACAATTGACCTCATGTACTACACAAATGTATGCAAAAATTAGACCATTTTTTCCCTAATTGACCTTCCACACCTCTTCGGCATACCCATTGTGCACACACCAAGGTGAAATTTCTAGTTATATATATATACACAAACATATATATGTGTGTGTGTGTGTTTATTATAAACATAAATATATATGTGTTTGTATTTTCTATATTTATTTTTTTCTTTATTTCTTTGTATTTACTTGTCTTTTCCTCTTTATTTCTTTGATGCCATTTTATAATTGTTTTTGTATATTAGTTTATTTCTTTATTTATTCCTTGTGTTTCCTCTTTGCTTCTTTCTTTGTTTTGAATTTTACTTCTTTTTATTATTTTTGTGATTTCATTAAGGTTGTTTATTTTTCTTTTCTCGTTACAATCTTTTGCTTGGTTTATATTATTTTATTGTTTTTCTCTTTTGGTTCTTTGCCTTTAGTCTTGAGTTTGTTTTCTTCATTTAATTATTTGATTCTTGATTTCTCAATTTTTATTATTTTTCTCCAATCTTTTTAGTTTTGGCCTTTTCATTTGACCCTCTTACCTAGTTCTTCATTTTCTTCTTTCTGTTTTGATCTTTTTCTCTACTTATTTTGATTTTCTTAGCTTTTTTCATTTTTGTGGTCCTTTTTAAGTATAGGTTCCATTTATTTTGTTTTTGAGTTTTTCCTTCTCCTTTCTTTCTTTTGGTTTGTTTTATTTTTAGATTTTTTCCTTTATTTTAATTTGTCCCTTGATCAGTGTGCACCCTCCCCTTCTCCCTCTCTACTTTTTATTTGGTCTAAGTTTGAAATTATTCATTTTTCTCCTCTTAATACTCTCTTTCATCCTGATGATGGATCACAGAGTGTGATCCGAAATGTTGATGCTAAAATATTATGCACAATCAAAACCAAAAGCAATACAAATTTACAATATGGATTGTGGAAACTTGATATCTTTAATTGAGACCCTTCATGGGATGGAATTATATGTTTCAAAGCTAAAAAGTTAGAGGTGCTTAGGATTAAGCTCACAAAGAAAATTGCAGACTTAGCCTTTCTAAAAAGATGTAGGGACACTAGACTGATCCCTTCCTTTGCCAAAGTCAGCCATCATCTATGGTGCCACCGTACTAAGTGCATTTTTCTCCGAGCTAGTTTGGCTCTCCTCAAATCTATCATCCAGTCGACTAGATCTTCCATCAACCATTTAAACTCGAGGTTATTTCCCTTGCATCTTGAGCTTGCTGGTTCCTTGTGCCCCGATGTTTGGATTCGCCTGGATATTGCTTCACATGCAAGAGCCATGGGTCGTCAAGCTGAATGCATAAAGAGGAAACAAAAGAAGTTTTCAATCTTGCAAAATAAATTTGTGTCCTCTAATATGCAACCAACTTTTGCTAGTTCTTTTCATTTGTCCCCTTCAGCTTCTTGCTCGCTATTGGGTTCTGCTCACGTCGTGGGTGATAATCATTCGCCTGCCCTAGTTGTGACCCTGCCTAAATTTTCTCTATCCCATCTTCGCCCTGTAAAATTCCTTGCAGATCTAAGAAGACAATTATCAAGCACATAGAAAACAAGAACATGCACAATCTGATTTCATTCTTATTCACTATCAAATGATGCATAGATTTACAGATTTATACCCACTGTAGGAGAAGACTCCAAGGAGAAAAAGTAGGGGAAATAATTAGTTAGCTTATAATTAGCAAGAGTTAACTGATGAAGAGCAGTTGGAAACTGGCGGTTGCATGCATCTAACAACAGTATGACGATTGCATGCTTTGAACAATAGTTGCATGCATCTAACAGTAATCTTAGATAGTTAATTATGCTAACACCCCCCCTTAAGTCTAACTAAGGAGACAAAATCCTAAAGAGAGGAAAGAGGAAAGAGGAAAAACCCTGTGGGAACAAAATCCCCCCTTAAACCTAACTAAGGAGAAAAAGCCCTGTAGAGGCAACGAAGATGGGTCCTAGCATCAAGGACATTTTAGTTACCCATTTACATATAAAACTCCCCCAAAAATATAGAGAGAATATAAGAAAGGAAGATATGAATCCCCACATATTGAAAGAGCTTCTGTGCCAATGATGAACACCTGAAGACAAAATATGATCCACTGCCTGCAAACAACATTTCTCGTCTTAGGAAGGAAAAGATCCACTGGTGATTGGAGAAGCCAATCCAATAAGACAGATGATACTGGAATCCAAATCCATCTTCATCGCCTTTGCAGCTTGCTCCAGATCAGTCTTCACAAGATCTTGCATAGTCTTAGATAGTTAATTACCCTAACACGCCCTCCCTCTCTCCGTTTGACCCCCTCTGTTCTCTCTTTCCCACCGGATGAATCTGAGTCCAAGCCTCGTGGGTGCAATATAGCCCGCTCATTCTCCTCTCTTATCCTTGTTTCTCCTTTGGATTGTGTTGCGTCCTCCATTCCTTGCTCCTATTCTCTTGTCGCGTCCTTTGACATCTCGCCCAAAGAAAAAACACAGATAGCGTCCTCACCTCGTTCTGTGCTCAGCGTGGCTATACCTAGTCAGTCTACCTCTTGTGCTCCAATGAACAACCCAGATCAATACGCTGAAGGTCCGCCTGTGCAGAGTATCCAGCTCAACAACTCTTTGGTGCCTATCAATCATCGATCTTGTCTCAACGGTAATTCTCCAAGCATTCAAGGTACATCTGCTGATTATTCTTGTCCTCTCAAATCTTTTGTTTCAGCTAGCATTAATTGTTCTGCTTCATCATCTATTCCTAGTCTTCCTCTTTCCGATCCTTTGGTAATTCCCCCTCCAATCATCTCTCCCATGGCTGAGTTTGTCAATGTTGTCTCCTCCTCTCTTCTCATGTCGTCCTCTCTTGTGGTTTTGCATCCTTCCATCGGGTCCCAACCTACCCCTCTCACCACCTCCCCCAGCGGAGTGGTCGCGTATGTTCCTACTCTTAGCCGTGCGCCCCTTCCTTCTCATCATGGGTTTCCTCTCTCTTCTCGTCTTTCTGGCCTCGTAGGTTTCAACATCGTTCATGACTGGGAAGCTAAGCTGGTGGTCAACCTCTCTAGTGCCACCTTAGATCCCCTTTCCATTAATTTCTTGAAGTGAGGTCTGGGTTTCGTTATATCTCCCAGTGCAATTCCCCACGTGGACTTCCTCATTGAAATTGAGAACGTTGTTCATGCTCTTCCTTCAGATATCGCTGAAGGAATCAAGCAAGATGTGGCGGTCATCCTTCATCATGCAAAGCCTCCCAAGTGTAACATCCCTAATTCAGAGCTTATTGCTTTCAAAAAATTGGTGAGCAATAAAGAGTTGATCATTTGTAAAGCCGAAAAAGGGAATGCCATGGTCATCATGAACATGCGTGATTACCCCTCCAAAATGATTGACCTTTTGGTGGACAGCAAGAGCTACAAAAGTTTATCCCACAACCCTTGTTCCAAAATTTTAAATAAAGTCAAGCAAGCTATTTTCCCTCTCTTCCTTTGATGATGCTACTAAAAAACATCTACTTCCATCTAAAGAAGTGATGCCTCGCATCTATGGGGTTCCTAAAATTCATAAAAAGGGCATTCCTTTGAGACCCATTGTGGATACAATTGGCTCCCCCACCTATAAATTGGCGTCTTACCTTGCCAATTTAATCTCTTCACTTGTAGGTTGTTATGATTCCCATATCAAAGATTCCTCTCATTTTGTTGACTTCATCAAGGGGGCCAAGCTTGAAGGTAGTGACCTTTTAGTGAGCTTTGATGTGGTTTCTCTTTTTACCAGGGTTCCTATCCCTGATGCCATTGAGATTGTCAAACGCAAATCTAATGAGGAAATTGCGTCTGCAGTAGAGCTTTGCCTGAAATTCACCTTCTTCTCTTTTCAAGGTGCCATCTATGAGCAAGTTGATGGTGTGGCTATGGGTTCTCCTCTCTCTCCAATCATAGCTAACCTCTACATGGAGCATTTTGAGGAATCTTCCCTTTCATCCTACCCCCTCAAGCCAAAATGGTTGAAGCGTTATGTGGATGACACTAATGTCTATTGGCCCCATGGTCTTGATAGGTTAGAGGAATTCCACACTCAACTCAACAGCTTGGTTGATTGTATCTCCTTCACCAAGGAGATTGAATCTGAAGGACAACTCCCTTTGCTCAATATCTTGCTCATCAAAAAATCTGATGGCTCCCTTGGTTGTCAGGTTTTTTCATAAGGCTACCCATACCAACCTCTACCTCCATTCATCCTCTCATCACCACCCGTGTCAAAAAAGTGGCATCCTGGAAACCCTTGCATTCAGAGATTTTCAGATCTGCGATGAAGAATATTTGAACCAAGAGTTGGACCATCTCCGTAAAGTCTTCATCCTAAATGGTTTAAAAAACAAGGAGATCTCTAAAGCCTTTAACCATGCCAAGGAAAATTTCCTCTCTAATTATGTTGTACCTCCAAGCCAAATTTCCTCCCCATTGCTTCTCTTCCCTATATTGAAGGGGTTTCCCAAAAAAAATCCAAGATCCTTCTTAAGCAAGGGCTTCACTATGCTTTCAAACCTTTTTCCACAGTGAAGCATCGACTCCTATCCATTAAGGACTCTAGGGCCATTTTACTTGAATCTGGAGTCTACAAGGTGTCTTGTTCTTGTGGCATCTCGTACATTGGGGAAACGGGTCGTTCCTTTGGCACAAGAATTAAAGAGCACAGTGTGGATATCAAACATGACTGTGTCTTCAAATCTGCACTCGCAGAGCACTCTTCCTCAACTAAGCACCATATATGTCTTGAAAAAACTCAAGTCTTGTGTAAAGAAGATAACATTTTTAGGAGGAAGCTCAAGGAAGCCATTCACATTAGCAACCATCCTTCTAACCTCAACCGTGATGAGGGTTGGACTCTTAGTATGACCTGGCAACCCTTGTTATCCAACCTTTGTAACCATGTTCTTTCCTATCCTGGTTGTTCTCTTTGTCTCTCTGTTGGGTCCTCTTCCCTTGTTCATTCTCTTGGTTTGCTCGCTTCCCCCCCACCCCTCCATCCTTGTTTGCCCCCCCTTTTTTTCTCCTTGTTTCTGTTCCCCTTGTCGTTTGGCCCTCTGTTTCTTGGGTCTTCATGTCTTCTTTCTCCCCTCCCTTCCTTGCTTTCGTTTTATTTGGACCTCTTTTGTTTTCTTCTTAGTCTTTTGCTTCTTTTCTATGTATTTGTCTATTGTTTCTCTTCACTTTGATCTTTATTCTCTTACTTTTTCTTTTTTATATTTTTTGCATTTGTTATTTTTAATCTTATTAATTCATTATTATTTTTGCGCCTCTCTTTTCCTTTCTCTTTCATTTCTCTCTCTCTCTCTCTCTCTCCTCTTTATTTATATGTTCCTATGTTTATTTCTCTCATTCTCTCTCTCCTTTCTCTCTCATATATATATATATGTATGTATGTGTGTATGTATGTATGTGTGTGTGTGTGTGTGTTTATGTTTTTTATATTTATTTTTTTCTTTATTTCTTTGTATTTATTTGTCTTTTCCTCTTTATTTCTTTGATGTCGTTTTATAATTCTTTTTGTATTTTGGTTTATTTCTTTATTCCATGTTTCCTCTTCCTTCTTCATTTGAATTCCATTCTTTATTTCCATTCAGTTTCAGTTTTTTCTTTCTTTCCGGATCTTTTCCAGTTCTTCCTTCCACTTTCGTTTCTTTCCTTCAGTCTTGGGGATTCCATTTCATTCCAGTTGATCTCAATCTTTTCAAACCTCCGTTCCTTCCTTTCTTCTTTTCGTCTTTCTTCAATTCCATTTGTGGTCCTTTTTAAGTATAGGTGCCATTTATTTTGTTTTTAAGTTTTTCCTTCTCCTTTCTTTCTTTGGGTTTGTTTTATTTTTAGAGTTTTTCCTTTATTTTAATTTGTCCCTCGATCAGTGTGCACCCTCCCCTTCTCCCTCTCTCCTTTTTATTTGGTCTAAGTCTACAATTATTCATTTTTCTCCTCTTACTCTCTTTCATCTTGATGATGGATCATAGAGTGTTATCCAAAATGTTGATGCTAAAAAATTCTACACAATCAAAACCAGAAGCAATATAAAATTAACTCACAAAACTTTAGAAAACAAAACAAAGGATTCTTATAGTTCAACCCCCCTCCTCCACAAACAACTCAACCTGCTAATAATCAAGTGGCAGCTATTAAATCAACGGTGCCCTTTACCTATGGAGACTTGAAGAGACACTTTACCCCTTTACCTGATACACTCCATAATAGAATGAATCAACTGCTACAACAATAGATGATCAGTTTTCCTACAATTAAACAACTTGATCCTGTCGATCCTTTAACCCACACCTTTAAACCTAACACTTATTGTCATTTTCATTGCCAAAATGGACATGAAATAGAATAATGGAAGCGTCTCAAACACCTAGTGCAAGACCTCATTGATTATGGCCATCTATCCATTGCGGGTGTTAATGATCAAGGCAATAAGTCTGTCGCCCCTCCCAATTAGAATCTGCAAATTTTTACCAACCCCATGCCTAAACACAATTTTTCATTTGTGAAAGCCAGTGAACCTTCAAACACTGATGTGATTAATGTCAATACAAATGATGAACAACATGATATTACTCTAGATGTTACCCATGTTAATCCTATGGATGAAATGGTGGGTACGATAGACGTTATCCCTCATAAGGGCCCAACTAATAAATCTATTGATATTACTTTTTATTCTCACGGTATACTTAAAAAACTTCCGAATGGTCCTCTTTACATAGTCGACTGCATCTATGATAAGCCCACCAATGGGATATTAATAGATCCCATCTATGGGGAGAATGTGATCATGGAAAAGAATTTAGTATTACATGATCTTTATCAAGATGATTATGACAAACCAATACCATAGATTTAAAAACATACTGGCTTTGTGTGCCTTATGATTGGATCGATCATACTCCCATTACAGATAGAACCTAAAACATTGGATGTGACATTGTCTATCATTCAATAGTCAGATTAGTTTCATCTATGGCTAGGTCATCCTTGGCTTCGCTCAATGAAAGTTATCCCTTCATTCATTCACAAATGTTTAAAGTTTCCATTTGACAATGAGATATTTATTGTACACCATAGTGGCTTTAATCCATTGTCTTCTAAGGGAAAATTTTCCTTGGAAGGATTCTGGCCTGAACCTATGGAACCCATCACCCCTTGTAGAGACTTATTTTTCATTGCCTATCAAAAGTTCAAAGCCAAACGAATAGTCGAATTGTCTCTTTGCCACATGTCCCCGTCCACTTCCAACACTCCTATCTTAGATGAGACAATGCTTCAACTTGAATCCGAACCTGAACAAACATTACAACCTTTAGAACAATTAACAATAAACACTTCACCTTCATCATCTAAACGCCCAAGAGATAATGAAACCAACCTCGTCATGCCTCCTCACATTAAACAAGTTTATAAAGAAAAAGAGAAAGTGATTGACCCACCTTCTTCGGTTCCTTCCATTCCTCCCCCTCAATAAGAAAAGGAGCCTATAGTGGATCAACTCACTCTTACCCCTAAACAACTTCAAACCAAAATTAAAGAAACCAAGGTGCTAGAGAGTGTAGCCATCATCGTCATCTCCTTGCTCGTCAATTATAAACTGAAGAAAATAAATAACATCAACCTCCACCAGAAGGACTACCTGATGACCCTCCTCCCTAATCACAACAAAATGATCTAATACAACAACTGCAACTCTTGATACACCATTCATTTGAAATTACCATTTGTCCTCTCGTTGTGATTAATTTGGATGATGATGATGATGAGATCTCTAAAATTGACGAAGAGGTGCATAATGATCTAAATACTTTATTTTCCTCTTCCATGAGCTTAAATGACAAATCTCCTACAACAAGTGTAGAACCTAGTACTTCCCCTAGTTCGACACTTGCAATTGTCCCTTTGGATAGTCAACTACCCTCACAATACACTGAACATGATTGGGAGGCAAATGACTTGTTAGATGGTTGACTTTCATTTCCTTACTAGCCCTTTTACATTTTCCTTATTCTTTTCCTTTTTCTTTGATTGCATGTGTGTAATGTGATCCACTATAATGTGTGTTTAAAGTTCTCTCCCTTTGTGCAAATTCTTCTATTTGTACCTGCATTCTTCTATATGTTGTACATCGCTTTTCTATTTTACCTTTTGTTTTGTGTTTTCCTTTTGGGGATGATGCAAAGTGTTGAGACGCCCTATGTCTCTTCCATGTTAACCCAAAAAGTCCCTTTTCCTTTTGATTTCTCTTTTCTTATTTTTTCCTTTTGGGGATCGCACAAGGCATTGAGACTGAAATGTCTCCTTCATGTTGATCCGAAAGTCTTCCTTTTTTTTCCCTTTCACCTTTTTCTTTTCTCTATTTTCTCTTGTTTTCTATTTTCCTTTTAGGGATGACACAAAGTGTTGAGACACCCTATGTCTCTTCCACGTTGACCTAAATGGTTCTTTTTCTTTTGTTTTCAATCTCTTTGTGTCATTCTTCTAGTTCTATGTATTTGGGGAATGATGATAGTTCCAAGCTCTTTAATAACAACATTGCAACAATGAACATACTAACCACAAATCCATAGATTCCTTATGTGTTTGGTGTGTTCATTTTTGGGGGAAACGCCTCTTTCTTTTGTTCATTTTCATTTGCATGATGCAACCTTATTTGAAAAGATATGACTTGGAATAGGGTCTTTTCAAGTTGGCTCTCATGTCTTGTTTATTTTTACATTTTTCATTTGCTACTTTAAAATAATTTCTCACACAACGATGTGTAGCAATTCCTTTAAAGTGGGCACATACATTGGCATTATTCATTATTTATTTTTCCTTTTTCCTTGTTCTTAGTGCAGTCTTGTTACTTCATATGATGTGTTTGTCACTTTGCGGATGACATTGGGTGTGATGTCCTTCATAAGCGTGATCTATCTTAGCATATTACATTCCACTTAGTGGCCTGATGCGACACACTACATCCCCTAAGTTATGAATATTCTATTCTTTGATTGGTCCTCTCTTGGAGACATTAGACACAATGTTCCCTAAGTGATAGACCTCGAATGAACTAAACAAGACTCCTTTGAACATCTTTTGCATTTTACGTTTTTGCATTTTGCATTTTGCATTTATATGGGCACCTTGCATAACACAACTTGCATGCCTGTGGTGCCATACTGCTTGTTCACGAGTTCTAAGCATATAAATCTTTGCTTGTCTCATGAAGCACAAACTGACATTTTCCTTTGTGGCGCCTTATCAAAGTTATCAGGAGGTATAACTTTGGTATTGTTGAGCAGGAAGCCCATTCTGAGGCACAACTTTACCCATAGCCACCTATGTGTTTGTGATTACATACTAGCCAAGTGTACGTTTCTCACCTTTTGGGCCTTCTCACTCGGTGGACATCCATGATATCTATCGCCCCAGAGTGATTACACATTTCTTGTTTCAAACAAACAACCTAGATATGATCCACAACAAGTTGGATAGACGATTGAAGCTTGATCCGACTTTTCCTTTTTCTCTCCCTTTTCTTTTTCTCTTTCATTTATGTGTTCCTTTGTTCTTATGTTTAGTTTTCCATGGGATCTTCATCCTAGGGGCTTGATCATCCCTCTTGATCGGTGTTGTCTCATCTTTCTAGCATAAGTACATTTGGATCCCTCTTGATATGCATGGCTACTTTAGTGTGAGTTTGAAGAAATTTCATGCTCTCACTAGAGTGGGGGCTAAATGTACCATAGAAAAATGGATCTTTGGACATTTTCATGGTCATTTAGGTCTTTTTCCTATGGTGCTTGGCCTCTTTTGTTTAGATTTAATGTTGTAATGTAACTTATACATTCACATTAGGTCTTGATTATTTAAATTACTAAGACTTTATGATGTCTTGTAAAGGTTTTGTGAAGTGTTGTAACACATTTCTACACTTTTCTAGACTCTTCTTATTATAATTCATCTAAATATTCCCTTTTTATCCCTTACCAAGTCTTATTTTAAAGTGTTGTAAAGTCTTGTAACAAACTTTCACGCTTTTCTAGACTTGTCACCAGTAATTACACCTTTCTTATACTTTATTTGGACCCTTTATACACTTACATGCATTAATTAAGTGCATTTTTTTAATATAAACCCAATAAACACCATTAAATGCAGCTTAATTCATGACACCTACTTGCATGTCGTGAGTGGGACCCATTCACCATTTGTGGGGAATGAGTCCCTCCTGGCACAAAATTCAAAATAATTTCAAATTTCTTGCGGGTTTTTATTCATTAAGACCTTAGGTTAGCCTGTGATGTATTTTCAGAAAACTATGGCATAAGTGTGTATAAATATACGTTTTTCTACTCATTTTAACCCCCCATTCATCCATTCATTCAATTGTTCATTCTTACAAACAATCTCATTTCAGCATCATAGCATCATTCAATCAAGCAATTATCAAGCATCTTGGAGCAACCATTGACATATGTTCAGACTTCAACAACAAGGGTTTGGTGAGTTTATGACACTTGCATGTTATTTGTTCATAATTCATTTCTTATTTTATTTAATTATCGAGGTTTGACCAAGGAAAACCCCTATACTCTAACCCTTAACCATTTTCCCCCTCTTTGCATGTGTGTTTACGGTTCTTGTAGGAAGATTTGTAAAAGAGATAGGTGTTGAAAAGTGGTCAATAAGTCATCAAAGCTATTTAAGTCAAAAAAGATCTAATTCAAACTTGGAGACATCATTCAACCCATTTTCTACAAATTTGGACCTATGAACCTGACAAATAGACAAGTACATATCAGGACCCACAGAATTTACTTTAGAATTTGAAGTTTTCTGTAGTTGGACCAATTCACCATCTGTGGTGAATCAGTCCCACTACTAGGCTTGAAAAATTATTTTATGTGGTTTTCAGTTCCTAGCACTCCAAAACCTATTTTAGCAGAATTTACTAGAAACGTTAATAATTCGCCATCTGTGGCGAATGAATCTCAGTGGTAATCAACAATAATTTCTGAAACAATCCAGAACCTTCCAACATCATCATTTTTCCTCCAAGTGCACTCCATTCAGTTTCATTAAGTTCTATTTTCATTTGTTTATGTTTCTAGTTCATTTCTGCATATCACACTGTGTTTTCAAACATATTATATTTCTTAAGTTTTGCATAAACAATCAGTCTATCTCTTTAGTTTAGTGCATTTATATCATTGAATTTAGGCATATTTTCATTGTACTTGCATTAGTTTGAGTGAACCACCTAGATTTTGTGTGGGGTCTATCTCTCTCCTTTAGGTGAAAAATCCTAATTGAGCAAGAGAGTCATAGCACCCTATAACCTAGAAATCTATGGTTCAATTAGATTTTCCTTTGTTTTCCATCCCATCTTTCAACCTTTTTCATTGAGGTGACTAAGGGAAATGAACTCCCTTTAGACCTTGTTTTTCTTGGTACTTGGGATTAGTGAATCCCCTCCTTCACACCAAGCTTAAGGAAGGCTATGATGTAGATGATAAATATGAGGTAAAACATCCACAAAGTGTCTACATCTTACTACACGAGCATATTAAGCTCATCTCCAAGCTTTTTTCCATCCATGAAAGACCATGTATGCAAAAATCAAATTAATAAATATCTTCTCTAGAATAAATATTTTTGTTTTTTGTGGTCATAATATCAGCAAGAAAGTTGCTCCTTTTGGATTCCTACTCCTCAGAGAGCTCAACTATGTTATGTGGATGATAAAGATACACAAAATTCTCCAATTTGAAGATCTATGGGTGATCATTGCTAGTGTAGTGAAGTGTCCAACTAATGCTAATGAGAAGATGAAGTTAAAAAAATTCAATATGAAATATTTTATGTTGATCACACTTAAATATCTTCTGATATTCAACCACATTTTTAGGATATGACAATGTTAAAGGTGGATTTGGACACTCTATCCCTTATATAGGAGGCAAATAATCAAATAAAGATCCTCCATATCTAGTCAAAGTTTAATGCACTCTATATGAAAGATGATGAGAAAGAAGGATTTTTAACATCAAGTATTTGAACTATGAGCATATTTTGTAGCACTCAGAGAGAAGGTGAAGGAAAAATTTCTAGTATCAATCATTTTATGATCTCTTCCTTCCAAATATTGAATTTTTGTCATGATATTGAACAACACTATGTAGGTGGTGTCATTTGAAGCACTAGTGAATTTTCTCTAATTGGAAGAAGCCATCTAGTTAGTGAAAGAAAAGTTTGATGACAAATCACTCATTTCAAGACAACAATGTGGTCAAATTTTTTGAAAGGGAGAACCACAAAAGTGTCCACAAAATAAACCACAACAATACAAATCCTCAAATGGTGAATTGATGGTGTCATGTTTGCAATATAAACGTGCATGAAACTAGCAAATCTTCGTATAATACCTTGAATCAGGGAAATTCCAATCAAGAAGGAACATCTAGTTATAGTGATTCTCAACAATCAAAATGATGTCCTCACTAAATGAAACATAGAGGACATTTCATGACCCAACAATATAATGCATCTAATGAGGATGTACCAAAAATAGGTAATTGTGGCACCTATCATTTTTTTTCTTGTCTCCCAAACCTTGATGTCGCTGAGGAATATTTGGTTGATTGAATTTAGCACTAGCAAGCATGTAATTGGAAATATCAAGTTGTTTCATACACTAACTCATCAAACCACTAGAGATTAGGTTTGGATCATAGAAAATAAAGAGTATGTTGTAGAAGGAATTGGAAATCTCACCATTCCTCTCAAGCCAAAAATTTGTAACCTCACAAAGGTGCTCTATGTTCATGGCATGACAATGAATATCTTGTCTATAAGTTGGTTTTTAAATTATAAGATTAAGTTAGAGTTCTAAGTCAAGCAAGGCATCATATCTTCTTTCATCTCATGAGAAGATATGGTTATTTCTAGAGATTTCATGAAGGATTATTTACTTGCAATAGATGCAATTCCATCCTCTACAATTGAATCTACTACTCTCTAGCTTATCGATATGGAACTGTATCAGCTTAGTTCTAGGGAGATGGTAAGAGGACTTAATTTTCTCATTATTTTCTTATATGTCTTGGATTTCTTTCCATGAAAGAAAAAAACATATTAAGGTTGAATGCCATTACATTTGAGAACAAATCTTAAACCACCACATCTAGCTCCAGTACTGCCCAACAGATTCTTAGATAACTAACGTACTCACCATGTCTATTGGTAAGGTGAAATTTGAGTTGTTTCAAGGGCACATTTGGAAGATTAATGTAATAAGGAGGAGAATGTTAGTATAGTATTTTTTTAATTACATTTTTACAATGGTTATATAGTTTTCACTATGATTGTGCAATTATCACTAGGATAACTATATTATCTTCTATATAAATATTCTTGCAACCTATGAAATAAATCATCAAGAATTTCACCACAAAATACAACAATTAAAGAGGCTTAGAAAATATAATCTCTCATAAATTTTGATTATTTTTAGTCTAGAGTAAAATATAGTACATTGATGAGTTATAAATTTACCCAAAAATATAACCATGAAATTAAAAGCTTCATTTTATATTTAAGCTTACATTTTCTCATCATAAGGGACATTACCCCTTTACAAGTTCAATTTCACACAAACTACACAACATGATTGAGATTACAATGAGTTGTCCATATTTATGGAACAAAAAGTTAGATATAATATATTTGATATATAATATCAAAAGAGATGATTACACTCCAATTACAAATTTTTTGAAATATGAAAATACAATAATAAATTAAAAAAAATTCTTCATAATCCCATGACACCATCAAGAGATACCAAAACCATGAAGAATAATAATGGAGGGTTTATTCACCACACTATCATTAATTGTAATATATTTCCATACCACTCTAGAAAACCCTTGAGATGTAGAGAAATAAGGACTATGAATACACTACCAATAATTCCATTCTCAAGTAGACAAAAAAGTATTGCACAAGACACAACAAGGATTCACCTACTTTATTTCACACAAAATCCAAACATGGGTTTTTAGAAGAATCACATATGAGCTACTATTTTATCCATGCAAGTATATCAAATGAGCTACACATAGCTCCACACAAAAAGCCTCACATACATTCACACAAAAAAAAATTATTTTAAACACCAAACCTTATTCATTTAATAGTGAATTTTTAGACAAATCATGTATTTAAAAGCATATCAATTAATAAATGCAAGAAATTTTACAAACTCAAATATTTAAACAAAGATAAAATGACCAAATAATTTTTCACAAACAAGAAAGGAGCAAACAAAATACATTATCTATCAATTTTCCTTTCTAATAAATAAAATATAGATGACATTAATCAAAGATTCATAATTCAATAAACTAAATAAATCACATTTATGATATTAAAATCTCAATATACACATATCACATCAGAGAATGAGAGAAAATAAAACTAGCAATCGCACCTGTGGGGTGCAATGGGTACGCCAAAGACAATTTAGTGAACTTTGTGTTAATTTTGATAATTCAAAAGTGATCAAAGTCATTTACAACTGTAAAAATCATTTATAGTTGATAACGACAAGTAAAAATTTGAGAGGAAATATCTAGTGTAGAATTTAATATGCTTTGTAAAGAAGAATGTATTAACATATAAAGATGAACCCTTGAAGTTTGATAGTTGGTCTTAAAAGTAAAATAAGTAGTACATATTGGCAGTAAACTGAGAATGTATTAAGTTTAACATATGAAGATTTTGAGATGTATACTATTCAGTTTGTGAAAATAGCTTTGGAAACCATTGCATTTACAACTTTAGTTGTAGTTGCTATACATTAAATAATAAATAATATATGGTTTGTGTCGTGCCAATCCCTTGAATTTGGACAGGTGGTCTTAAAAGTAGAAGCACCAGTATATTGGAAAAAAAGTAGTCTTGAATTTGGACAATGAAGCCCTTTTTGGCAGACGTTTCAAAGTAAGGAATATTTCCTTTAGAAGCACACCATGCTTTGGCTTTTTTCTCAGAAACCTGTAACAACCAATATTTGTGCTTAGGTACTTCATCACTACATTCCACTCTAAAGAACTGGGTAATCAAAATATCAATCCACCTACCACTTTGTTGTTTCCACCATCCACATCAATTTTATTCCCAAGCACCACAAATGGAAAATTTTCCCGGTTGGATGGGCTTGCCTGTCAAAAAAATTGGATGGAAGGTCACGATCAGCAATAGCAAAAACCAACAAAAACTTCAAATGAACAACAAAGTTAAAGTATTAGATAATTTAGTTAAATTACCCGATTTAAAAATTCCTCACGCTAGTTGTTAAGGTTATCAAATGATTTCATAACATTAACATCATATACAAGAAAAATGAATATGTTCTACTATTCACTTTGAAAATATCTCTGGAAACCATTGCATTTACAACTTTAGCTATAGCTGCTATAAATTAAATAGCAAAAAATATTGTCAGAAAACTATCATAAAAATAGCGTTAAGAACAAGGAAAAGAGAAAAAACCAAAAATTTAAACTGCGAAATGAACATAAATTTGTTACAATGGTATGATATATTATGGATGTGTACTGAATCCCATAGTAAGTTTCACTAAAATCATGGGAAGTGAGTTATTCTTATGGAAATTGTGAAGGATTTCATTGTAAACTTCTCTTTATTATTTTTTTTCTTTTTTCTGTTAAGAAAACTTGAAAGTACACATGTTGAAAAAGAGATAGCATTCTATGAATTGGTATTTGACTATCTTGATCATATTTTATGTGCAAAAATAAAGAAAATAAAAAGAAGAATTTGAATTTGGTTATTTTTCTGTATATGAATAGACATGCAATTTAAATGTGAAGGCAATGAAGAAAACAATGGTTCAAGAAAGAGAATAATATATTGATTTATTCAACTGTGTTGCAATGAGTATTAAAAAAAGTTATCAGTTATAGTTGAATCACAACAATGCATGTAGAGAGAGAAGTTCTTGAGGAGCAACACATTCTCTAGGAAGAATTTTGTCCCTCAAAAGACATAAAGTTCATCAGGAAACTAGTTTGCATTGATCATTAAAATGCAACTATGGAGATAGTTTACATTGATCATAGTGGAGATAGATTACATTGAACATTAAAATGCAACTATGTTAGTAGTGGAGATAGTTTACATTGATCATTAAAATGCAACTATGTTTATAGAACAAAAATATATTCTTATGAATCATTGATCATTCAAACATGATTACATATAACAAGAACATGTAGGCAACTGAACATAACAACAAAATACATCAAAAGGAGTAATGAAGGTTCCAATTGTAAGTGTGTTGGAGCATAGATATCACTCTGTTACAAAAAAGGACAACTGTTGGAAGTTCCCATTCAGCTCTTCAGGGCCCAAACCAATAGAACAATGATCTAATCTCCAATCATGTTTTTGGAAATGGTTCTTAGAGTGGACAGATCTGTTAGGAATTGTCAAGGAAAATATGAAAGAAATCAGCCATTTAAAATTGATAGGAAAATTCAATTATTTTTTATACATGCATACAGATTGGAAACTTACCATAGCATGAGACTGGACGTAGCAGTAAGTTTGGAAGGAGGCCAGAAGTATGAGGAACAATAGCTTGAGTAGAAGATCCTAGAAGACTTCTTGAATGTCAAGTGGTTGATGCCTAGAAATCAAATGTGGTAAGTGAGGAAGAGAATGAATAGTTGAAGTACGAAAGAGAAAGGACTAAGTTAAAAGTGAACATACCTGTACATATTGTTTAACTGAAAAGAAGTTGAGCAACTGAAGCGGTTGAGGCTGAAAGTTTCGACAGTCGACCTTCCTCGCTGATCCTACATGCAACATATGGGTTTTGTTGCATGTGTATGTATCTTTCAAAAGTGAATGCAAGGTGGATACGAAGGCCAGAAAGCTGAGTGACTCTCGAAAGGCTGGAAAAACAATGCTATGATTTATATGGATGAAGCTTTAAGGGAATTACAAATGATTTAGGGCACAAAAAAATTTAACTAAATGCAAAATTGACCAACAAGATTGACAATGCATCAAAGTTTCAAACCCAATAGAAGCTGAAAAAAAACTAATTTTTTAGGGCTTCCTCTATTAATAGGTACAAGCAGTGTGAATAAGCATAACATGTGCAACAATTTTTTCAATCTATTTCAACAACTCATAGTGGTGACAACTTACATTTTTTAATTCACTCTGGAATTGTAAGTGTTCCCCTACAAAAATTATTTTTAGGTTAGGCTACCTAGATATATCCACCACATTACTAACCCCAAGGCAATTAAATAGTGCACATGATCTCAAACAGCTCCCTGCTATTTTTTTTGTTAGCTTGGGAAAATCCAATTTGGATTTTCAAAATCGGGGATTTATATCTTCTGAGAAGATATAACTTTTGTGCTAGAGTAAGGTGAATGCTTATATCAAGTTTTATCTCATACAATATAGATGTACATATTATTAAAGCAAGAATTTGTTGAGGATAAGGTTTGCTGAAACAAAAAGAAAAGAACCACCAAATAAATATAAAATTCATTTCACAGTTAAAATAATATGTGTTTACTTTCCTGCTGGTTTGTGACCCAATCAAGCCAAATATGCGTTCCAATTTCAAATTCCTATAAAAAATCAAACATGCCTAGCTTCCTCTACCACATCCAATTTATTTGATTAATCATGGATGGTCTTGATCATTGAAGTGAATTGCTGCTCATTCTATATATTTAAATTTTCAATCCATAGAAAAATCAAGCATGCCTAGCTGCCTCTACCACATCAAAAAAAAATTATTAATCATGGCTGGTCTTGATCATTGAAGTGAATTGTTGCTCACTCTATATATTTAAATTTTCAATCCATAGCCATGTTGGCTATGTTTTCTAGGTGTCTATGACTATGGGAAAAGATTTATTACATTTTTCTACAGTCACCAGGAAGTCAAACAAGATTAGCTCAAGCAACATTAACACATTGGTATTTAAAGCTAAGGCCCAAGTTCGTAGCCCAAGAGACATACTAAAGCATTGAAATTGTGTAAAAAATAAGCACATCCATAGTGTGGGAGCAACATATCCCAATAGACCAAGCCAAGTGGCAAGAGAGATAACCCAAAAATTGGAATTAATCACTGGAAGACAATTTTACCCAATTAGCACTCAAGCAGTTCGTTATGGCAAGAGATAAAATAGTACAGTGACAAGGAACTTGGAGATATTCTTGTCATTGGATTTTTCTAGTTAAAGACAATCCTATGTTAGACTATTAGTGCATGTTATGTTGCCTAGATGTGATGAATGTAGATGGTTAAAAATAATCCTATTTAACACCACTGGTACATGTTATATTGTCTAGATGTTATGAATGTAGATGGTTATAATAAATATCTAGTGGAATAATATTATGATTTATTCTTTTACATAAGCAGTTCCTAAGAAGATAGAGATGGACTACAAGGTAAGGTTTGGAAGGAAAATTATGCATTTAAAAGTTTCCATATAGTTAATTGAAAGAAAATGGGATGAAGTACAAAAGCAAATTGCAATGCTTTTAGAAAATGATCATTGAAATATTCAAACAATGTCATGGTACTCCTATTTAATTCACCAAGAAAAAAAATGTCAAGAGGATGCCTGTAGTCTGATAATCAATCAAATATTTAACCATAAAAACTTAAAAATTATCTTTCTACAAGTGTTGAATTGTTAACAATGGTATTCTCCAAAAATGGATTGGACATGTGGATGGCATCAATATTCAAGAAAAATGTTAATTGTCAATAAATAAAGATTGCTTGAAGAAGAGGGATGGCATCCAAGTTCAATAATAGAATTTCAATTGTTTTTTCAGTAACTTGAAGCACAACACTGATCAACAAACGAGTCAGTTGCAAATATGGAGGTTGTCTTGCTTATGTATAGTATAAGAGGCATTGCAACCAACTTGTCTCCATGATATTGTCATATCATGGTATGAGATATCTGATATCATGCATGCAGTCTCACTCTTCCATTAATACTATTTTCCCTAGCCTTTTGTTGGTGCCCCAAAAATTAACCCTAATGAACATTGTTAATACTTTCCATTATTCTGACTGTAATCTGCAAAACTCTCCTACTAACAAAATCACCTGACATTATTGAAAACCCTAGAACTACATACTAGACTGCAGACAATAATGTGAAATTAGAGGTATGATATAGTTGAAGAATATGTATTGATAGTCATGAGAAAAAAGAAGTTGAAAGAAGTCACAGTTATAAGGAGCAACAACTTATGGTCGTGGTGAGGTAACACAGTAGAAAAGACCATGTAGAGAAAAGACCAAAGACATTTTGCAATTAGTAGAGATAAAGTGGATAATATCGCCAAAAGACAATAGCTTCAAAGCCAAAAGTGTGGAGGATAGAGCAATGAAAGGCATGTAGAGACATTGCTATTAATAATTGATTCACTACAAAGGCTTGTAGAAAGTTGTGGTATAGTTATTTTTTCTATTGATGAAATTCATCTTGTGTCCAAGTGATTCATTCTTCAGGCCAAATTTGAGATTCTCATTGCATCATATCTAGACTTCTCATGTGTCATTAGTTCTCCAAAGATTTGTGTACTTTTTAGTTTTTACCACTTATCATCAAAAGGATATTGCTTTCTAATCCAATCTTCATTCCCATATGTAATTTGGAAGCTTCATATATGTGTTGTTTGAAACTTTGATGTTCTCAAGATTGGGTTGCACACATAGTGAACTGTTACCCACAATGAACGATGTATGAAGCCACAATCCTTCTTGCTTCATTGAAAAAAAATTATGACGAATTGCATAATGATATCTGCAAGTGGGTGTCATTATAAAAAAAATATTGTTTTATATAGAAAATACAAGAAAATTAAATATATCTAGATGTCATTATGTAGATATCATTAAGCAATTTTCTTTTATTTAACAGTGGTTGACAAAGATTTGTATTTCATATAACATAAATAAATGAAAGATAAACGAGAATGAGCCAAAATGATACTTTCAAAGACACCTAATTCAGATAATTATTTAAAGACAATAGATAACAAATAGCTGAACCTAAGGAAATAACTAGAATATAGTCTCCTAACAATTTTTTTTCAAATTAAAATGGGGGATTAGGCTGATGTGTTGTGTTATTATTTAAAAATAATTTATGCTAGCTACAGATGAGGAAATTTTATTTAAGATTCCTTTTGTTGACATCTACATGATTATGATTTTTAAATTTTTCAATTGAATTTTAAACAATGCTTAGATCACAACACGATTCGGGCACAACCATTACCGTTTTCCAACCCTCTTTCAAAATCTATCTTAAATTAGTGTTTCTTTATTAAAAATCAGATCAAATATAGCACTGAAGTCCTAAAATTCTAATGAGGTGCCTTCAACCCATAGAGTTCCAAAGAGCCCTTCAAGTAGCAATTCTACCATTTGAGTTGTTGAAGCCACAATCCTTCTCGCCTCATTTAGATAATGTTACTTGCATTGCAACTTATGGTCATGGTGAGATAACATAGTCAAAAAGATGATGCAAAGAAAATATGAAAGACAGTTTGCAATTAGTAGAGATAAAGTGGATAATATCACCAAAAGACATCAGCTTCAAAGCCAAAAGTGTGGAGGATAAAGCAATGACAGGCATGTAGAGACACTGCTATGAATAATTGATTCACTACAGAGGCTTGTAGAAATTTGTGGTAGAGTTCTTTTTTCTATTGATGAAATTCATCTTGTGTCCAATTGTTTCATTCTTTAGGTCAAATTTGAGATTCTCATTGCATCATATCTAGACTTCTCAGGTGTCATCAGTTCTCCAAAGATTTGTATACTTTTTAGTTTTTCCCACTTATCATCAAAAGGCTATTTCTTTCTAATCCAATCTTCATTCCCATATGTAATTCAGAAGCTTCATATATGTGTTGTTTGAAACTTTTATGTTCTCAGGATTGGGTTGCACACATAGTGAATTGTTACCCACAATGAACAGTGTATGGTGACTTGATTCAGAAAACTGATTCAAAACCTGAGATTTAACTGTTAAAATTGAAGAATGGGGTTTTAAATATTGGAAAGAGAAAAGGTTGTGATTCCCATGTCAGAAAGAAGTAAAATAAAACATACTTCTAGCTTCCAGTTTCCATATCTTTCCATTATGTCAAAAAATATGTATTTATACATATAATACAATTGAAAGATTTTTTTTGCTTCCAAAGCCTTGGGCAAGATCTATTACCTACAAAATGTTCTTTTCCTTGCAGTGTCAAGATTTTTTGTCCACTCACAGTTTGTTTACTTATGCAGTTTATGATGTTGCCTTATGTTGGCATGGCTGATCCCATGTGATCCTAGGTTCTTTTTCCTTTCTGCATTCTTTGTGCCTAAGGAATGACTCATGAACTAATGATGCAATGGGCAATGGAATGACTCAATGGAACTTTACTTTTTGCCCCATTATTTTCCAGGTGTGACAGATTATGGCATTTGGTATTCTGCTTCTGGGAACTATTAAACACCATATTTCAACATGGCAGGGGACCATTTGGTGTTCTTACCGTCGTATCCAGTACTCCTGCATTCAACTATCTTTCTTCCTAGTTTTAAGCTTCTACTCAGAATTTTTATTATTGTGTTTGTAAAGTCCATAACATTGTATTGTAGTTGAGAAAAGTTATCATACTATTAGGAAAAAAGGGTTGCAACTATATAATGCTTAGCTCAAATTTTAGATGCAACCTTTGCATCAAGTGAGAGGTAGAGAAAGAATTTGAACTAAATTGTTGTGTTGACCATTTCTTGGAAATAAGGAGTAGAACCATATTCATATTTCTTATCGTTGTAACTTCATGAACTCCTACACTTTTTAATGACAAAGGCATAAGGACAAGATATTATTGGCATTTCTTATGAAACTTGCAAATAAACACCGCTTTAAAACTGAATACTTGCACCTATGAAGATCAAACAGGCTTCGATGATGGATGAGATAAATCCCGAGAAGGCAGGAAGCACAAAATGGGGTTTCGCTAGGGGCCCAATTTTATACGAATCTAGGGTTTGCAAATTTAAAAGAATAGAAAACCATATAAACCTAGGGTTTGTTGCTAAAATCAGGGCAATAAGTGGCATACCTCAAGTTTCCACACAAATTATTTTTCTCTCAACGATGCAGAGGAGAAAAATGATCACTTGGACTCTTCTTTCAAACGCAATGCAAAGCAAATATAATTGTCTCGTGTTGTCAAGGATGTTGATATTTTGCTTCAAATAGAATTTGGGGCATTTTGTAGTGCTGTCAAGGATGTCGACTTCTGCAATAAGTATTGCCCCAATATTTTTCATTTTCTGCAATAACTACTTTGTAGATTTTTTTCATCTTCTGCAATAACTACTCTATGCCATCTAGGAAAAATCATTGAGCCACTCAGATGCATTTGATTGCAGTCGATTGGTTGTCCACAAATCTACACTATCGGACGTAAAAAGCCCTCGCAAATACTAAGCATGGGACACCTTCAACGTAATTAATAAATAGAGGTGAATACATTCCCTTATTTCCAAGGGTCAAACTATTGAATAAGAAGAAAAAATTAATTCTCCCAAACCCTTGAAAAAGATGCACACATGCAACAAACTCCACTAAATTACAAAAAATGACCCCACTTATTTGAAAATTCATCTAAATGAAGGAGAGAAATGCTCCCTTCCATATATTGGATACCCACAACCCATAAACAAACCTTTTGATGAATAAATTCCCTCAACCACCATTCAAAATTTAACCATATCTTTTTTCTCTCTCCTATGTACTATACAAGAGTTGTATTTTTGTGAGAAGAAGAAAATTCCATCTAAAAAAATTATAACTTTATCTCTAATAGATAACACCACTCAAAAAATAATACTTAATTAAATTCAAAGGTATAGAATAGATTTCCTCCAACTTTACCTTTGGCATAATTGGCTAGATCATCTATATTGATGACACTTGTAAATATACAAGATTGCAATAATAGTGTTATTTTTAGTCACAACAAACAACTAGATTTGACCTTTATGAGTATAAGGATAATAATATTTTAAAAAATTGAGAGACTATAGAAATAGGGAAATTTTCATTTTTGTTTTGTGTATGCTAGTCACCTCTAACATTTCTTAGATCAATAGTCTTTATTAAATTTTAGATGGTTAAGATGATATTAAGATATCCAATATAGGGTGGTAGTTCTAAAGTGTTTCATTATTCTAGATTATTGTGTTCATTGAGTTGAATAATGATGCTTTTAAAAGTAAGTTCAAGTTGTGGAAACCACCCTTATTATATGTGCATTAAAGACTCTTTAAAGTCAATTATTTAAATTATTTGTAATCGTAATGAGTGAAATAAATTTAATAGTATTAATGATATATATTCTCGAACTTTACTATTATTGATTATTGGTTATAGTTGATTACAACTAAATTCTTTTTTAAAAACAAAAGCTATTGAAAAGACTTTATGATACAATAGATATAAGAAAATACATAAATATTTTACAAAAACTCAATTACAAAACATTCAAATAACTTTTTAGAGAATAAATATTTTTTAAATTTTAATCTTGAAAAATATATCTTAAAATTATGCTTCCAATATCAATAAATTACGAGACCAATCTAAATTTAATATAAAACCCCTCCAAACCAAATAAAAAAAAAAAAAAAATTACTGGTTTACGTAGGATTCCTTAGGTATTTCGTTCTTCAACAACTAACCGCAGAATCGGTTTTCTGGTACCTACTTCAAATCAAGGTTTCAACGGCCCGAATAAGTCATCGGTAGGAAAAAGGTTTTTCTTTGCAAAACGTGTTTACAAAATGTGAAAGATATTCATGGCCAATCCGACATTGATTTATGGTCACTCTGGTTACAAAATTTCATCATCATTCACCAAACTCTCATAGAAATTAACGTTGTCCAAGGCACTCCACACGCACTTCGATATTTTAGCATTTAATATTACAATCTACCAAATCGAGTGGCAGCAAAATCAGGAAGTTATTGATTTTTTCTTGTTGCCCAAGCTAACTAAACGAGATTTGGTGAACAACCACGCAAAACACTTATAACAAAAGGGCGTCCTTACATTGCCAGTTTTACTCGACGTCGCCATGGAAATCTACAGTAAGTGCACACTATTTGCAGGCATTATATTATTTCTCTGTATCCCACTCGGCTTTGCAGGTAAATTAAGAATACCCTTTCCTCAGTATCGCATTTCAATTTTCTTCTTTGATGTTTGAAGTGATTATGCATATAATTATATTCTACAGAAGATGCTCCAGAACATGAGGATCCACCCGAGATAGTTGGGAAGGCGATGGCGTGCTTCGATCATGTAGGCAGGCTTCTCAGTTTATTCACAGGAATTCTTTTTCTTAGAAAATATCGTTTCATCTATTGGGCGCAGAGCTTTCATAATGATAAATTTTTGTTAATTTTATTTGATTTCTGGATTCAATTGCGTAATAATTTTTGCATCAACGTTTTGGATCACACTCTGATCCATCATCAGAATGAAAAACAAGTTCTCCTTGAGCAAGAGTGATCCGTCATCAGGATGAAAAGCAAAGAGCTCAAGGAGAACTTGTTTCGGATCACACTCCGTAATCCATCATCAGGATGAAAAGCAAATTCCCCTTGAGCTCTTTGCTTTTCATCCTGATGATAGATTGCGTAGTGTGATCGAAACAAGTTCTTCTCAAGCTCTTTGCTTTTCATCCTGATGATAGATCATGGAGTGCGATCTGAAACGTTGATGCAAAAATTATTACAATCGAATCCATAAATCAAATTAAATTAGCATTATAGACTTTCGAAACTTGATATCGTTAATATATTTCTCTGTCAATCATTTTTTAAGGTCTATGAATGCCCGCCTGCACAACGTTTGACGCCAAGCGGTACAATCAACGTTCCTTACACACAAACAGATGAATACTGCAATAGCGGTTGTTATGACGGGACACAGTTGGTGCTCACTTGTATCGATCAAATACTTTCCAACTTCGAATTTTACAACAAGGCTACTATTGAAGATATCAGAAAAACAATCGAAGAAGGCTGCAGTAATACTAATAAACGCGGTAACACTAGACTTATAAATATGACATGATTGTAGATGGTAAATTTAGAACATATTCTGCCCTAATTGTGTGGCGTATCAAAGTCAATGTACCTAAGTTCGACAGTTTGGTATTAGGTTAAAACCTACCAGTTTGAAAAAAAACTGCAATCCATTGATGGTTCAGCTAATCTGTTGTGCATAATTGTGCAGGAGATTTTAACGTAATGGAGCGCGTCACTGCGAGTGGGAGTATTGGTAAAACTCAGGCTAAGAAAATGGGTGGCGTAATCATGATATTTCTATCCTTGTCGGGACTGTTATTATCTGTATGGTATTAGTGTGGTCCACTGAAATGGTGCATATGATGGCCTGGGGTTTCTGCCCCAAAATTACAATAATGTAAACAGTAAACCTAAACCAGATATGGAACTATACACAATTGGTTTATGACGTTAGTATTGAGAAGGATACAAACATTATCAATATAAATCGATAAGGTTATTGTTTAATGTAATCTTTATACATTAATGTGGATAAAAGATTGTTGGTATTGGTAAAGTTTGATGTTTAATGTAATGTTCTATACATTAATGTTGATAAAA